>JAFIDM010049286.1:439203-451364 GCA_023159025.1 Thereuonema tuberculata
TTTTTAAGAAAATAAATTACTTCTTTGAATTATATCATTTAAGTCAATAAATTGTAAATCGAGCGCTCGAGTTTACCTTGATTCTCCAACAGATGGCGACACTTAACAAAAACCAATCCATATATGATTACTTAACGTTTCTTCTTATGATCAGATTTTCATCAATTATTTATACAGCCTACTAGCGCAGTCTTAAATCATTTTTCTGAAGCATCTATACATATAAAATCATTTAAAGTCTTATGTTTAATAAGTATCGAACTAAGTGTCTGCAAATTTCCTAACTATAGTTATTTGTTGAACACACGATTTGTTTGATGAGCACGCGAAGCAACGCTCAAAGAAAGCACTTTAAAGACCTAATCTCATTCTATCGTTTAAATTTGTTTAATAAAAACAGCTTCTACGATATTAAAATGCCAAAAGACTTTTATTTGTTCTTTAAAATCCGTGAAACTTTTTGCTTCAAAAATTTCTCTAAAAGTAAAAAACAAAAAACTGTTAGATCATTCGTAGATACCTTCACTCAGAAAATACCAATACCTTTCTTTAATACAACAACAATTTCTTAAAATATTTCTTCAATTTATTTGTATTTTTGCAACAGCAAAATTACAGTAACGCATTACAGTAACAAGTTATTAGCATTTTAAACTTTTGAATACAAAGAAATTTATTTTTATTGTTAATAACAAAATTTGTGAGCCCGCCATTTTCTAGCACACACTACAAAATTGTCGATAATTATAAATCACATCATTGAACGTCTTAATGTGTATCATCCATTCTTCTGAAAAGATTTTACCTGCACTAGAAAATCAAAGAAAAGGAAAAAAGCGAAAAACAACAAGTGAATATAATGTTGTTCTAAAGCATAAATTTAAGGGCGACCTTAATTTAATAATAAAAAACATTAAAAATAATAATTAAAAAAGGATGTATTGTAAGGAAAAGTAAAAAAAGTTAGAAAATAACAAAAATGTTAGGTTAAAATGTTATTTTATAAAACAAAAATCCACGCGGACATTGAGAAAAGATTCAGGAAAAAAAAAAAAAAAAAACAGTACACAGAGATATGGATTCGCATCAACATATGAGTCCGAGTATTTGAGCTTACCGATCAAATTATAGCTGACAATTCAATTCCGATGGTTGCATTTCTAACATTTAAGCTAATAGCGGAAATCCAATGGAAACAATGCCAAATATCTCGAACATGGAGAGGGGGGGGCGTTGATCCCTGAAAATATCTTATTCCTACGTTGTTTGGGCCTCTGAATACTATGGTGAAGCCCGTTTGTTGATCCGACCTTCTGTTCGGGAAGTATTAGGGGGGGGGGGTACAATTAAAAAATGCCAAATAAATCGAACTGGGGGGGGGGTAGGGGCTTGTACCCTGAAAAATACCACATTCCTACAGTGAAATGTTTATGTCTCGTAAACAAAAAAGCACATGCATACCGGAGCTGCCTTGAAAAACAAAACTACAGAATAAACATTAAAATAGGATTAAATATCGGTGAATCAGTATTTATGTTAGAATGATGATGTAAGGGAATAATAAAATGTATATATACACTACCCTACACTAATGGACCGGACAGTGCGCGTTACTGGAAACATGTAAGTGTACCTGATTTAAGAGTGGGATGGGCCCCCACGTACTGAAATTACATTAGCCACCTTGCGGGGCATGCTTTCCACAAGGTTTTGATACAGAGCTAAGGGTTTTTATGTCCATTCCTGCTTCAAGAACATGGCCAGTGCAGCTGTAGATATCGGACGTGGTTCCCTGGCCCTCAATCGATGCTCTAACTCGTCCCGTAAATGTTCGATAGGGTTTAGGTCGGGACTCTGAGCAGGCCATGGAAACCGCTTTACAACCATCTCTGTATACCACTGCTGGACAGAGGCTGAAACATGTCATGGAGCATTGTCGTCCTGAAATAACAATCGTCATTTCCAAGCATTTGCCAGAGAGTAGGAACAACCCGATTATCCAAAAATGTCCTTGTAGCCTTCAGAGTTCAAGATTCCCGCAACAACTTGCAATGGTCCCAGGCCATATCATGAGAAACACCCCCACAGCATGATTCCCCCACCGCCGAACTTCACAGTTGGAACGATGCACTCGGGTAAAAGACGTTCGCCTGGCATTCGCCACACCCAAACACGTCCATCCGACTGGAAGAGAGTGTAATGTGATGAGGCACGTTACACTCCATAAAATTGTTTTCCACTGCTCTACAGTTCGGTTGCGACTTTGCAAACAACACTTGAGTCTGGCGGCTCTGTTGAATGATGAGATGTGTGGTTTGTGTGCGGCAAAACATCCGTAGATTTTAAGGGCATTCAATTCCTTCCGCAACGTATTGAGATGAACTATAACCCCTGATGCCTGTTGAAACTCACTATATATGATTCGGAGGGTTTTTTTTTGCGGTTTTTACGAACCTCGCGCTTCACGACGCGTCGATCGCGTTCGATCAGTTTCCGGGGACGACCAATGTGTGCAGTTCGTGCCCCAACGCCCATATTCCTCCACTCCTTGATGACATCACCAACAGTTGAACGTGGCTGTGATAATTTCGCCGAAATTGCACGAATAGACATGGCAGTAATGTGACAGCCAACTACAACGCCTCTTTCAAAGTCACTAAGTTCCCTGCGTTTCGGCATATTCTTCGCACTATTCGACACTCCTACAGACGTTTCCGTAGCAACTATCTGAATGGACTTTGCCCGATCAAGTGCGCACATGCACTTTGACGATCTCGTCTGATTTTATGTAAATATGCTGGTGTCCGGTCCATTAGTGTAGGGTAGTGTATGTTCCCTGATGGTGTTTAAAATTTCTACCTGACTTAATCCCGGTTTTCTAACTTGATAAGTTCTTGATAAGAAAAGAGCTGAATGAAACTGTTATCTATGCGATAATTTCATACTATGCTAAGAATCAAGAAAGGAATCCATGTTTAACACTAAACATTTAATGACGAATAATTGTCTAACAATAACAAGCGTCTCTTTAGGCTTAGCTTTCAAAACTATCTATTACAACTCTTTTAGCTTTGGTTCAAGCTCAATTAGTTTTTGCATAAATTCTAATACAAAACATGCTACTCGCAAAAGTTCCTTGTTTGCCAACAGTTCATTAACTATCTTCCAGTTAATTAAACGTAACGCTCAAATGCTATTCGAACTATCTTAATTTCTCTAACCTTTAAAAGTGTTCGTATACTTTGTCGAACCTTGACATTCACAATGGAAATCATGCATTTGTACAAGTTCTGTGTGTCTCACGTTCTTCATAGATGAATCTGATGCTTTCACGTTCGCAAGAAGAAATGAAAAACTAATACTCATGAATTCTTCTTCTAACGCTGAATGATCTTCGACTTATCCACTCATTGCAAAAGTTGATCAGGAACACAGGATACCATATCGAAGAAAGCGTAATCGATCAGTAATCACTACGGCAACTGGCCAACGACACAAATGTAGTAACACTGATTCTACGTTATCACTATGGAAACACCTTAGTTTCCAATTAATCGTTTCTCCATGAACACACAATTAGCACGTCTGCTATTGCATCGATATTAGACATATTTGTTTCTGAAATATGCCTTTTTCACTTGATGAATTATCATTCACCGAAACACATCCGTTTCGGTGAATGCGTCCACACTTGATTCATACAGACTACAACTGCATCAACAATAACGGCGCACATCACATCAACACTATTGTTTTAATGAGCAAGTCCCATGGAGTGTGCACTTTCTTTGTTAATTGTTGCTGACGTTTTTTTCTCACTGTAGTCATGGTTTCGCAATCTTAGGTTTAACAAAATAAAATAGGTTTGGATAGCCACATAAGTATTACATTAAATTTTCCTCTATTTCCACAATACGGAATTGATCCAAACTACAATTTAAAATTTAACACATTATCTAAAAGCATTTGAAAAATAAAAGTTGCCCTAAAAAGCATAATTTATTTAAAAAAACTTATTTCATTTTAACTTTAAAAAAAAAAAAAGGAACTGTTAACAATACGTTCCTTGATTGATTTCCAATATTTTGTTTCAAGGAATTGTCTCATGTGTGCAAATGAGATCCTCCTAGTTTAAGGTTTAAACTGCTTGCCGGTTTTATTTTAATTCATAGCTGCGTACATTTTTGCTTTTTTTTCTCTCTTCTCTTCTTTCTTTCTTGTAAGGCTCGTAATCCATAATCCCCTATAACAGGCACCGATAACGCGTCATTGTATGCGCCCCGACATGTTATTATAAAACACGAATCCATGCATTTTCTTTCATGTTAGTTCTGAATTGTAGCAAGGATGTCCGGATTGTATACATCAATAATATGATGGGCGGTGGCACTATGCATATAGGTTAAATAGTCAGTGTTGCGTGCGTTAATTGCTCGCCGATGTACCTCTGTACGCTCTTCAATTCTTCTGAAAGGCTGCCTAATATACTGGCAGGTTTCATTTCTACATTTTAAGGAATACACTACACCTTTATTGAATGGCTTCTCACCTGAAGTATGTTGTTTAAATATTGCAGAAATAGTGTGCGTCGCTGACGATGTCAAAATAATTCCACGTGGCTTACAAATTTTCCTAATCGTGTTAAATGTGGCATTGTCAAAAGGGTTGGATACATATTTCTGATTATTAGTTTTCACTGTCGTGTGCAAATTATTGTAACATTTCTGCAAAGTTGTTTTACAGTAATGTTCGATAAACCTCTGAGGATATGCATTATTTCGGCGGTTCCTACTTCGTTCAAAATTAATTTAATAACCATGTTGATCCTTAGAACTTTTAGATATTCTAGCACAGAGAATGCTTTTCTTGAAGAATTAAATGCGGTTAAAAGCACGTTGATAAATAATGCATATCCTTTATAAGCTAGAAATTGACTAGCGGGGAGTAACTAATTTTTATTCCTCTGTTTGTCTTACTACGCCTTTAAAATTCTATTAAAGAAGAAAGTCATTTAAGGTGACACTAAACCTTTCCCTCCCTGTAACACTTCTTCCGTTATTCGAGTCGTTTTCAATTTATATCATATTTATACTAATATGCTTAAAAATCTGAAACTTTGTAAAATAGAAGTTCAATCATTCTAACTTTAATTTTTAAAATGGATTAATAATTGATAGGTTTAATAATAATAATAATTTACAAAGTTGTATAAAAATAGTAGTTGTTTTCATATTTTACAAACCACTTTTGCTTGTGGTTTATGAGAAAATTATGAACAATTCAGGAAAACATTTATTCCTGATTTTCTAATTTTTATTATAAATTAAGAAAAGAGTTTTAAAAAATACTCTAAGTTGAAAATCATAATTTTGACATTAGTTTAACTTTTTAAAAATAACTGTTGAGAAGAATACATAAAACTCCTTATTTAAATAACTTTTAATTAATTTTTTACTATATTTTAACTGTAAAAATTTGTAGTAGTTATGTAATAAAATCTGAAAACAAAAATTTTTCCTATCAATTACTTATAATTATTATTGTTATTAAGGCTATCAAATAAAAACCTATTTTAGAAGTTGAATCTCCAATACCTTCTCATTTATTAAACAAATAGCTTTAAATATTTCACTACATTCGAGATATAATAAATTATAGTCGACTTGAAATTCGAGAAAAGCACAAAGATATTTAACTTCACCTATTTAATGTCATGGATGAGTTACAATTAATTGTAAACTGTTACTCATTTAAGTAATGATTCTTTTTTTTTTGTTATTTTCAGATTGCAGAAATCAAAATTATTCTTTGAAGAGCATAACACATTTCAACACAGAAGGAAAGAAAGTTTTCAATGTAACTGTTCTGCTAAAGAGAAATCAAAAAGAAAATACTGAAAGTACAGGTTGTTAATCCCTTTTACAACATTTTATTTTCAACTTTTTATTTTTACAGAATTTAAGCTTTTATATGAGTTCACTAGCCTACTATCAACACGCCGAAAGATGAACCTCCCAGAATGGAAAGCAGATTATAGATTGTCCTTTCCTGGCCGACCGCTAACATTGAAAGAGAAGAGGTCGCTTCTCTTCTGCTTCAATGTTAGCGGTCGGCCAGGAAAGGAAAATCTATAATCTGCTTTGTATTCTGGGAGGTTCATCTTCCGGCGTGTTGATAATAATTATTTTTATTTCTATATTTTGTTTTACATTACATAACTAAACTGAACAATTGTTTTAATTGTTTTTAATAATATTGTTGTTTGCAAACGAGTGCTTTAACTATTTTCTTTCAGTAGATGCTAAATCATCCTTTTCCATCCCATTGGGATTTCTTTTCACAGCGCTAAATATTAATGTATTGTGATTATTTTATCAAAAAGTTGCGGTCAACAGGACCATAAGGAAGACCATGATCAACATTTACAATAACGATGCTATTAAGAAAACCACCACGCAACAAAAAAGATATTTCTCCAATGATTACCATCCGTCGTTGTTTCGAGCTGTATTTAAGATTTTACGTCTGCTTAACATTGTGTCTATCTCATCTAGTCGCCACACAACCAGATCCTTATTCAATATTTTTAAGCCACAGGTTAACCCCAAGCATGTGAAAGACGCCATCTACGCCCTTAAATGCACAAATTGCATTGCAGATATATTGGCGAAATTCGTCGTGCCCTTTTTGAGCGAGTTGGGGAACACGTTAGGGGCATTTCTAACAATGACATTAATTATTCTACTCATTTCAACAATACGGGACATTGAATAGACTTTGTCAACCCTGTCGTGTTGGACCCCTCTGACCAACATTTCCTTAGGAAATGTAAAGAATCGATATTCATTGCAACAACCAAAGGATTCTACAATGATGGCATCTCTGTTCAAAATATCTATCAATATTCTCTAAAAAAGAGAACGAGCGGAAAAAGAAAAACAGTTCAACATGCTTTCATCTCGTAATGATTCTGCTTTTTACATCGCCCCCTCACCCGTTTTTTATTTTTTATTTTTATTTTTTATTTTTATAATGTTCTTAATAGTTTTTATTTTTTATTTTATATTTTTTTTTTTTTAAGATTTTTTTTTTCTGTTTTAATTTCTATTTTAATTTCTTTTTCTATTTTAATTTCCTTTGCTTTTTAAAGGTTTTAATTCCTTTTTTATATATTTTTTTACCTTCGTTGATTGCTGTTTTATTTTGTTTTGGTTTTTGTTTAAAACATTGCCATGTGCTCTCACACCTTAGTTTCCATGATCATCACTTGTTGGTGCTGCCATCTCCTCAGGACGTCATTTCACGATGATTGGTTTTCCAGACTGTCAGGGAAATTCTGATCCGCTCACTGTTTTTCAACTCCGCATTGGTTCATTTCCCCTTAAATAGAGATGTTCTCAGCTCCAAGGACTGTATCCACTGAAGTCCTACTGAGGCGAAAGTTGAGGACTTAATGTGTTTTTTATGTTTATGCTCGTGTCAAGGCTGTGTTCTTTACATCACATTTCACTTTAGAGCATTTTTTTGAAATCAAAAATACATACTAAGAAATTCATTAAAACATCCGCAATTATCTAAACTTTAAAGTTCAAACGAAAACATGCTGGAATACAAGGCATTCTCATATAAAATTAAAACAGACGAATAAAATATTACTAGGTATGTGTTCAGATATCCATCGCATTGTGGGAACTGAGTATGCAGTGAGAGAGTCTATTTTTAAACACGGACGTGGATAGTGGTATATAACTAATATTTAAAGTTGGACCATAACTAAGCATTACATCAAATTTTAAAGAAGTCAGTCCAGCTTACGGATGTTGGTGGATATTTTTGAGGGCTAAGAGGGGAAGAGACCGAAATATGTGTGCCTACGTTTTAAATTGAATGGTAAACAAGCAACTTATCAATTATTGGAAATCCGCCTTAGATTGACGCTGTCACAACCAAAGTAGGGAAATTTTCAAGTGAAATTGTAAGACTTCAAATGCTTAATCCCACTTTCATTAATATTGATTAAATTCACTGGTAAACACTAGTCCATGATTATTAATGACGCTGGAAATTTATTTACTTATTTTCATTTACTTATTCTTTATTATTTTTGTTTTTCTACAGCATCATCTATCAATGCTTTGGATCTTGATCTCAGTACTGAAAGTGAAGAGAATGAAGGTTGTTATCGAGTATCGTTCCCTTCAATATCACCAACCCAAAAAGTAAGAATCAACGCCTCTTTGGGAATTGTTTATGTATATACATATATATCTATTAAATAAGATTTGATAATTTTAATAAAATAAGTTGGGCATTCTAGATTTATTAATTCATTCAAAATACTGAGGTGCCAGGCGTTATCAAACGCGCCCTGTATGTCGAGAAACAAAGCAGTAGTATAATTTATGTCTAAAAAACCATTTTCAATAAAATTTCTTAGATCATATATACCATCCTCTGCTGATCTATCCTGAACAAAGCCATATTGCTGCTTTGATATCCGGGGGGGGGGGGGGGGGATTCACGTGTCATTGGATAGCATTTTGATAAATATCACATGCGTCTGCATTTTTGTTTCTCTAATTTCATATGATTTTTTATTTCTTGAGATATCTCCAATTTTCAACGAAGTTTTACCCATTTTGATTTTTGTCGATTACAGCGGCATCTGCGAGCAACCCCGACATATAGTACATCAAATCAAAGTGAAATTTTCTGGAGAATCCGAATTTGCAATAAAAAATAGGGGTTCCTATTTACGTTTTTCTTCCCAATCCCTCACCTCATAGGGGGTGGGGGGTGGGGGGTCGAGTTTGGTATCATTGGTTGTCCCCCTCCGAGACGAACAAATTTTAATTATAAAGTTTTTTAATCCGATTTGTAGTTTTCGGGATATTTCAATGTCTTCAGATAAAATAAACACCCTGTATATATATATATATATATATATCATTGACAAAAAAATTAGCGCACCAAGAAGGAGTAGTCAAAATGAAACGAAAATTTACATACGTAATGACTACTTTGATATAAGTAAATGATAAGAAAATCAAAGAAAAAGGATAATTTATTTCAGAGAAAAAGGCAAAAGAACGGAGGAGTTAATACCCCGTTGGACCCCCTCTAGCGCGAATGCACGATGCGATACGATCGGGCATTGAGTCATACAAGTTCTGTATCATGTCTTGAGACATTTCGTTCCATATTTGCTGTAACCTTGCCTCTAGTTCGTTCAAACTCGTGGGATGCCCAACTCGTCGTCCCAAATGATCCCAGATATGCTCGATTGGAGACAAATCTGGGGATCGGGCAGGCCAAGGAAGGATAGTAACAGTGCGGAGACAGTCTTGTGACACCCTTGCCGTATGAGGCCGAGCATTGTCTTGTTGAAAAATGGCTCCTGGGAGCCGTTGCATGAGTGGCAACACATGTGGTTGCAGGATTTCATGAACATACCGCTGGGCTGTCATGGTGCCACGGAACAATACTAGGGGTGACCGTGTATTGTAGGCAATGGCACCCCATACCATCACACCAGCTGTGGGAGCGGTGTGTCGCTGTACAGCAAAGGCAGGATTGAAGCGTTCACCACGGGCTCTCCACACACGAACACGATTGTCATCACTGCCGAGATTGAATCTGGATTCGTCGCTAAAGACGACCTGGTTCCATTCCGCTGCAGTCCAGTTTCCTCGTGCGCGGCAAAACTCCAAATGGAGGCGTCGATGGGTGGGCGTCAAGGGCAGCACACGTAATGGGCGCCGCGATACCAACTGTCCTTCCGCCAGGCGCCTTCGTATGGTTCGAGAAGACACAGCGGCCCCTAGTGAAGGTGCTACCTGTGCCTGGATGGCGGCCGATGAAGCAGTTGGCTGTACGCGTGCATTTCTGACTATGTGGCGGTCTTCTCGACGACTGTCTGTCGAGGGCGTCCTGAGCCTGGTCTTCGTGTACATGACATCTCTCGGGTCCACTGGTCCCAACACCTCCTCACAACACAATCAGAACGGCCTAATTGACGAGCTACTCGCCTAGCTGACCACCCAGCTTCCATCATCCCGACGATTCTCCCTCTCTCAAACTGCGACAACTGCGTATACTGTCTTCGAACACGGCGTGATGGCATGTCTACCTCAGCTCTTCCTTTGTAAATGATTCAGCACACTCAAACAAGCTTTGGTTACCTGTTTTATACTCCACAGAGTACGATGTTCAACGCCCTCTACCGGCTATACGTAATGCGCAATCACGCTGCATTTCTAATCATTTGCATATCTCCCCGACATGTACCTTCATTGCAAGTTTCGTTAAGATCCCGCAATTATTTTTTGGTGCGCTAATTTTTTTGTCCATGAGTGTATATATATATATATAATTCGTGTGTAATAATCAAACCACGTAGGAGCATGGCTAACGTTTGCATAAATGAACTTATAATATTAAAAAACAATCTCAAAATTAAAAATTATATAGTTTTGCTATAGTTGCTTTGTTTTGGTCATGCAGTGAAATTAAAATGATAATTTGCCACCTGGTGTAATGAATTTTTATATGTAAAAATAATGAAGTAATTTTTTAGTTTGATATGACTATATTTTGAAAGTATTATTAAGAAGATTTTGCAGAAAGGGAAGTTATATCGTTAATTGTAACAGTTACTTTTTGTGAGTAACGTTTGATAATGCAGTTACTCCTGCAATGAAGTATCTGTAAGTGTGAGTTACTTATGTATTAGAGGATCAGCAACTGTAATTGAGTTACTTTTATCAGAAATAGAGTAATGCAAATATATTAATTTCTACATTACTTTTCTTTTCAAATTCCGCAGTGATCTGCTAATATCTTAAAGTGGTTCGCAAAGCCTGTCGCACAACTACAGCGTCGCATGTCTCCTGAGGGCGCTCTGATCGTTCTGATCCTTGCATTAACTTGAGTCAGCACTCTGTATCGATCAGACAGTTTTTTTTTTTTAAATTTTATTCATTCATTTATTGGATTAAACAAAAGAATTAACAGTAACTCAGTTACATTTTAAAAATAAATTTCCCAACCCTCAGTTTTCTGAGAAAGTTGGAAATTTTCTCACAATTAGCAAACATCGCATCTGAATCTATATTTGCAAATTCAAGAGATACCTTGTCCTGAGGAGACACTTCTTTTAGTGGTAAAAGTATTTGATATTGCTGTTGTCGGTATTTTAAAATTTCCAGTCTGGATATTTAGAAAGACTGTCTTTTAAGAAATTATTTTCCGTATTTAAAGTAATTCATCTTATCTTCTAGAAAATTGACGTTAGCTGCATAGAATTAAACGTTAAGCAGAATGAAACTGTGAGCAACAGAAACAGTAACGTAGAAAGTAAGTATCAGCATTTCTTTTTTTATTATTACAACTAAATAGAAAAGTTCTTTTTAGCCTGAGCCTAAGTTGAAGTAGATATTCACTTTTTAAGTTATCCTTATCACCAATTTATAATCTTCCCCCCGCCCCGCCCCCCCAAAAAAATACATAGGAAAGAAAACGAAGGGGAAAAAATGGTTTTGAAACATTTTTACATGTGTGAAATAAATTAAATGAAAGACAGAAGCCAACACACTAATTAAAGAGTAAAAAACAGTAAACACATTTAAAAGGGAACGAAATGTTTCGTCCAGATTAACTGGACTTTAGCAAGTAAAAATCTCATGGGATTCAGGCGATTAAATACAAATAAAGCCAAATGAAATAGCATGAGTCAGGTGCTACTGCTTGCAGCGCCTTCTGGTACCGGAGGGATGAAACAATCAAACACAACAACACAAGAACATCAAAATGGGAGAAATTCTCAAGTTCTAGATTTTTCTGGGTGATGATGTCACTTAGTAAACAATGAAGAAATAGAGAAATTAAAAAAAATAATAATAATATTATATGCATAATAAAAAACGAAGGGAAAAAATGGTTTCAAATTTTATACGATACCATAGTGACTCCGTACTCATATTCGGTCACTTCCATTTGCAGTGAGATAGACAGTGATTGCATACCCATTTGTTTCCCTTGGGATCACACTCCGCCGAGACAGTTAACCCATGTCCATGAAACTGTGACTGAAACACTGGCCACACTAAAAAAAAGGCTTTAAGCCATTTACATTTCGAAAACTGTCTCCTACTGGAGTAGTC
>JAFIDM010049286.1:456364-485800 GCA_023159025.1 Thereuonema tuberculata
AAAAAACGAAGGGGAAAAAATGGTTTCAAATTTTATACGACACCATAGTGACTCTGTACCATACTTCATATTCG
Organism: Thereuonema tuberculata; assembly: GCA_023159025.1. Taxonomy (NCBI): domain Eukaryota; kingdom Metazoa; phylum Arthropoda; class Chilopoda; order Scutigeromorpha; family Scutigeridae; genus Thereuonema; species Thereuonema tuberculata. The sequence continues at coordinate 456,439 of JAFIDM010049286.1, forward strand.
GTCACTTCCATTTGCAGTGAGACAGAAAGTGATCGCAGACCCATTTGTCTCCCTTGGGATCACACTTCAAACGCTGACCAAACCAAAAAAAAAAATGCTTTAAGCCATTTACATTTCGAAAACTGTCTCCTACTGGAGTAGTCATTGATATTTTGAAGCCACAAACACTGGTTCCCTCATGCTGTCAGGTCAATTGATAAACATCTATAATATTAATATTGCTGAACATTGAACTACTGTTTTTCACTTTAATGTAAATATTGCTATTTGAATCTATGTATTTTTGAAAAAAAAAATACAGTAAATATATTGTAATTGTATATATTTTATTAACATAATCAGTCAGTATTTCAGGAAAGTTACGTATAATTTAGCTTAAATAATATTCTGTAATTTCTATACAAGTCAATTAGAATTTCAAAGTAACTTTTACAGTTAAAAAGAGCAAGAAAATATAATTTTACTTATTTTTACCAAAGTTAACTAAGTTAACTTTTAAGCTAAAATTATAACTTACAGCGGGGTTAACTAAAGTTAAAGTTATAACAGTTAACTTTCTTTTATATAAAAGTACTTATTTGCTTGACTATTTCAACTGACACTTACAATTAAACATGGAATTCTGCAGATCAGATACAATCAGCCCTCGTTTTACGCCGGTGTTGTTTACCTATAGTGGCGTCGTAAATCGAATCGATATAAAATGAACCCATTACAAATGTAAACAGAGGCGATGCATTCTACATATCCAAAAATATATTGTTTTTATTTAATTAAACCATGCTAATATAAGTTTTTACTACTAAAATTAATGTATAATATTTTCGTTCTTACGTAGACCTACTAAATTAGCATTTAAATAATAATAACTTAATTATTACATGCACGCAGTGTAAAGTGTGTCACGATACATTATTTTCTTTTACCAGTAATGGGTACGTTTATTTTTAAAAACTTTTATATCACAGTTAATTGTAATACATATTTATAACAGCATTCGTAGGCAATCAACGCGTAATGACTCGGTGAAACAAAACGGAGGAGGGGGGAACCACGTGGACCGAATGGGTGGAATCTAAATATTGATATATTTATTAAATATTAAAGTAGACTAAGTTCACCGTTTATGGCTGCAGTTTCGTTCAAAAAACTTAATTTTTCTTTTTTCGCATTTTTATTTTTTTTAAATATGTTTTTCCTCATTTTGGCCAAAATACGATGAAACCTTTTTGATCAACCCTTCGTTACAAACAAACTTTTGTTGATGAAACCGTAATTTATCATATATTTTTATTATTCTACTTAATAGAAATGAACGGTAGAATTTAATAAATAATATTAATGATGTAGAGTTTGTGTAAGAGTTCTCTTAAACTCTACATCAATAACACAATTCCTTAAATTCTAACTTTTGTTTAACGTAATTTTGAACCAAATCTTCTGTCCCTTATAGAAACGTCTCTTCTACTTCCACACCCTCCTACTTCCACACCCTCATTTCTGTTGATATTCTCCTCCTTCGTGTTCTTGATGAAAAGGCTGTCTAAAACTGTTCTTGTATTTTTCTCTATTCTTATGATCTTTATCTTTTTATCCATGACATGACTTCTCATATGGCAATGCTCTGCTAATTCAGATAATTCAGTCAATTTCTTCTTTATATTACAACCATGTTTACGTTTCCTCTCCTTCCTCGTTCTTTGACTTTCTCTTCACAATCAATTTTTTAAATCGCCCCCATTTCATTTTTCATATCATTTTTATTGACCTTTTTACACAAAATATTTTTGATCCTATTTTTCTATTCAACAGCTGTATGTAACCCTCATTTCCTAGCAATTCCAATTAAATTCCTGCTATAGGACAATGTTTATTCCTTACCTTTTTCATCAATATCTTTAATATTCATTCAACCATATTCTTTTTTGACCCTTTCTATAAATCACTGACTATTCCATTTAATTTCAGAATTTCCTTCATTGCAATATTCTCATACAAAATCTTCCTAATTGCTTGAATTTATATCAATTCTCCTTTTAAAGCCATCATTTTAATAAATTCTTTTTTATTCTTAACGAATTGGCCGGAGTTGAAAGTCAAAAATATGCTTGCTTTGAATACTTTTTGTACAAATTGAAATAACTAATTTGTAATCAATAGTCTTCTTTAAGCAAAAGTCTAAAAAAAATCAATTTGTCTTCTTGTTGTTCTTCCAATTTGAAATTTATGTCTTTGTATATTTTATTTAATTTCTTCACAAAATTCGTGAAATTGTCTAATCGGGCCGTATCACATAATTAAAATATCATCCATATATCGTTAATATTCAAGTCAAATTTCTTGTTTCTTAATATTTCAATTTCTGTATAATTTAAATAAATATTACAAAAACTTTCTGATATTGGCGACCATGGATAGGTAACCACTCTTGTTTGAAAATTTTATTATCGTGTTGAAAATAAGTCTTCCTAATAATAATTCACGAACCTCCCAAATTTCTTGATATCTATAGTCTGTTTTAACAGACTTCCTCTGTTGTTCCATATCATTTTTTCCATTGTTAAGAATGTAAAAAAGAAATTGACTGAATTATGTGAATTAGCAGAACTGCCATATGGCAGTCATGTCATGGATAGAAAGATCAAGATCGTAAGAACAAGAAAAGTTACAGAAACATCAAGAACACGAGGCAGTACAATATGAACAGAAGTGAGATGTGGACGTAGAAGGAAGGTTTGTACAATGGGCAGAGGATTTGGTTCAAAAGGAAATTACGTTGAACGAAACCGTACAATTTAATGAATTGTTGTAGAGTTTGCTTAAATGTATTATTATTAGATTGAATGATGATATTAGATGATATATAGCGGTTTCATCCACAAGTTTCTTTATAAGAAAGGTTTGACCTATAATATTATATCTCATTGTTAATTTGTCTTTTGTTATATTTTTAAAAACTTGAAAAAGAAAGATTGAATATTATGAATATTCTTCCAAAAATTTATAATAAAATATGCTTTGTACATAAGACGTATATGTTTTATAAGAAAATAAAAAATATGTAACTTATTTCTCAAATTCAATAAAGTTATAAAGTTTTATTACTTATTAAAGTTTTATTATATTAATCATTCTTAATTTTTTTTTTGAAAACAGTTATTAGAGTTGAAGAATCTCAACATTGTAAATTACTATTCAATCCAACTGGAAGAATATTGAAAATTGGAAAAATCTGCAATTTAAGAGGCCAAACTTGCAGATTAACAATTACAAACAAGATAAGTAATTTGAAAATTACTGTACCAATCTATGAATGCCAGGTAAGATAATGCAAAAAAAAAAATAGATTACAGCAAACTCCCGATTATCCGCGGGCGGCTTATCCGTTTTGCGGATTATCCGCGGACCCCTCCTGTTTCCATTTTTTTTTACTGTACAATAAATTACGGAATTAAAAAAAAAATCTAGAATAAGGTAAACAATAAAGGAGGCTAACAAAGTAAGTGAAGACAAATATAGCCTAACAATTTAAAGAACGATCTTGTGGGCGGAGCTTAAGCCGGCAGGTTACACTAAATTACGGAAGAGCCTTTCGTAATAATAAAATTTAAAAATAAATAAATAATTTAAAATAAAATAATTGTTTATAAAGTATGTACTGTAACTGTATGTATTGCCATTTTAATGTAAATAAGATATATTAAAAGCATTTTTGTGTTGATTTTCGTCCTATTTCGGATTATCCGCGGAATTCGCTTAACCGTGGTTGCTGTGCCACCCAATTCCGCGGATAATCGGGAGTTTACCGTACATATTTATTTAAGATGATGAAAAATGTGAATCCTCCAAAAACTAAAATAACATAATAATACATTCAAAATAGAAAAGAAAAATTCACGTGCTGGCATGCGCCAGCCTCAAAACGAATTTCCTTCAGCATAAAAACTAACATATCTAACCATTGTTGTTTATACAATTTTAGATATATTGTGTGTTTTTTTTTTATGCTTAAGGAAATTCAGCATTTGAATTTTTCTACTTTATTTTTGTGGTGAAAGAATTTAATTGTGCTACAAATCTCCTAATTCAAAGGTTAACAAAAGACACTTAGGTGGTGGATGAGAGTAAATCAAAATATTTATTCTCGGCAAGAACTTGCCACAAGAAATTGGCAAATACCAGAAAGTTCAACAATCGAGAGATAAGTGGTTCGCGCCACGCATATGAAGTCTCGGGTTGATTGTTGGATGAGAACAAACGCAGTGTGTTACCAGCCTTCGAAGAAGCAAGAGCTGCTTGCTGCAGATAAGAATGGACGTTTGCGACCAAATTAAAAGTTATCCGTGAGTATGTAGTTATGATTAATGCTCGCCCTGCCAACAGCCAAAGAAAGACTTTAACTGTTAAAGCATAATCGTAATAGTTTCCTCACAATTTTTAATGTGTATTTATTTTATTTTTAATTTTTGGAGGTGTCACATTTTTCATCACCGTTACTTCTAACGACCTCCGTATTGAGACCTCGCTGTCTATTCGTGATTACATTAAGCCGATGATCGTCAATAAACGACCATTCTGAGATATCATCTAGTAAACACTTGGTCTCAAACATTGTTAGATATATATTCATAATTTATTGGCTGTAATTCAGAACAGAAATGAAACAATAATTAAGTATTAAGCATAAATTTTAAGATTAATTCTCGCTTAACTTAGTTTTTTTTTTAAATGAGTACAAATGGAATCAAGAAAAATTGTTGATTAGGTAAATCTTTTCGTTGTATATTTTAAATTTTAACAAATATTTTTTATCAGTTTTATGAGATAAATTATAGGTAGAACTGCTACGAAATAAAATGCATATATTTCTTTTTTGTTAAGTTACAATGTTCTTTTGAAAAATTAAGTATTTTAGGTTTTATTGTCTTTAATAAAAAGCTTGAGTTTCTACAGATGCTTTTCATCAAAGCAAATTTGATAAGAAAATCGCCAAGGGAGTGTTTGAACCCCACGGAGGCAGTCTCGTCGTGTGACGACAGGTTTCAGGGCATTACCGTGCTGGTAAAGAGCTCCAAGAATTCTTAGACAGTAAAAGTGGCTGGTGAATGTTATCAACGTCAAAGTACTTTGTAGCAAAACTAGGAGAGATCGGCTGTAACAGGAGTTGTCTGCCCAGGCTGTAACTCCAAGTGTGATGGTCGTGTACTGCTCGACCACAGTAGCCGGATTGGAGCCATGACCTTGCCAAGAGAAAACTGGATTTGTGCTGGACACAATACGTCTTCAATATACAGGGTTCTCAGGCTCGAATCCACTTCAGACAGTTGGTTGGCAGTGGTAGAAGGTCTTAAGGGATGCCGAGAATCTACCAGTCGTCGCCAAATTGTGTCCCTTGATGGGTTGTATGAGTCGTAGAGGAAGTTGAGTGCATTTGTTTGGAGGACAAGGACGCCATTGGTATTGTTATGGCTGTTCACATGTTCGTTGATCTCCTCGGTCAGTTATTTTTCTGGAATGGTCGGATCCTTCGTGGACCCTCCTGGACCCACTACTGGCAACATCGTCTGACTGCCGCATCGTATCCGCCAAAATGGCGGCCAATAGATCTACAAACCAGTCGGCTTTTCTTAAATCTATGATGCGATCTCTTTCAAACTTGATCATTTGCTGGTATAGCCGAAGCGCACGTCTTAGAGGTTTCCTCACAGACACTTAAAGCAATGAAACACCAAAACCTGTCAGATTTGTCCCTCAGTCCGGACGCCATTCCTTATGTTGGTCCCGGAATATGCACTTCTCATGCCCTATGGAGACGCGTTAATTGGCGATGAAATTTTAATTATTTGCATATCTAACCGAAGACTAGATTTTTGCGTTTGTCGCTCTGTTTGTCAGTGTGGAATAAAAATCATATGAACGTTATAAGAAGTTGTAGCTTCGATCAAGTTCAATTCTTTTTTTTTATAGTTCAGTGTTTGTTTTTTTTTTTTATTCTAAGTAAAAAAAAAGAAAAAGTTTAAAAATTCAAATACTAACATTAAACTTTTTTTTTTTTAGGATTTCTATTTAACGGTACCGGAGACGGTCGATGACATTTTCTGTAAGGTAAATATAATTTTTGCAATGAAAATATATTAATAAAAATAAAATGTGAAATAATAATAATAATAAAACAACAACAACAACAATAATAATAACTAGTTGACCCGTGCGAATAATTCGCACCAAAAAACCACTTTTGAGAAATAATAAACAAATCCAACAGCTGTCGTGCATGTTAGTTAAACCCATTGTCAATAGATGGCGCCTTCTCCATTGTTATAAAAAAGTTGACCCGTGCGAATAATTCGCATGGTATCTTGATCAGTCGCTGAATGGTAATGTGGAAATGAATAAATGAACAGATTGTCAATAGATGGCACCTTCTACATTTTTATGAAAAGGTTTTTAAAATAAAGTTTTTTAGCGAAAACAATAATTTAAACAGTTTGTTTATTTTTCGTCATTAGCGGTGAACGTAATCTTCAAAATATCTCAATCATTGATTTTCATGAAGTATTAAGTGAGATTAAAAAAAACCTTTGAGAAATAATATATGAGAAGTTAACAAATTATGTTTTTTATTGTAATAAGTCGTTTATTTTTATTAAAACTTAAATCTTGTCTGTTTTTTTATCTGTTCTTATTAAATAAACGATGAAATATCTTTTTAAAGTGCATTTTTATTTCAAAAAGGATGTATTAGAAGTTACGGCGCTACAGTATTATTTGAAATTTTGGTTCGCTTTCGATAAAATAAGCCGCTTTTGTTAAAGAGTGTCTACATTTTTATAAAAAGGTTTTTAAAATAAAGTTTTTTAACGAAAACATTAATTTTAAACAATTTGTTTATTTTTCGTCATTAGCGGAAACGTAATCTTCAAAATGATGTCTGAATCATTGATTTTGATGAAGTCCTAAGGGAAATATGCCGTACCGACAAAAAATCACCTTTGAGAAATAATATATAAGGATAATAATATGTCGATCGTTCATCAACAACTAGCACACAAACATTCACTTATTAAGAACACGGTCCCGTACTACAGGTACATACCACAAAGCGTATTAGAGTCACCCTCATATAAACTATATTGGGACCGCCCCATTCACACAGACAAAACTATACATCACAACAGACCAGACATCACATTTGTTGATAAGGTCAACAAACAGACCTATCTAATTGATATTGCAGTGCCTATCAGCAAGAACATGCAGAAAACTCACGCAGACAAGATCAGTAAATACACCGATCTAGCACACGAGCTCCAGAAGCAGTGGAGGCAGGATCGAGTACGAGTTGTACCCATCGTTCTGTCTGCTACTGGTCTGGTGCCTCACACATTGCACCACAGTCTCAGCACACTAGGACTTCACAAAAACACTTATGCACAACTGCAGAAGGCTGTGGTACTCAACACTACACGCATAGTTAGGAAATTTATGGACTCAACCACACATCCCTAATCATTCTTGCACACGTCTTTACACTTGGCAATATATGCTTTGGTCCTTGACCCGCCATATTGTTTTTGCTGGGGAAACCCAAGGTTTGAAACATATAAACATAATAATAATAATAATAATAATAATAATAATAATAATAATAATAATAATAATTTATTTATTTATTTATTTATTTATTCATTTATGAAATTTATACAATTCAGTCCCGTTAGGAATTCAAATTCCTATCAACAGGTGCTGTTATATTATTATAATATATAATAATTATATTGAAAATTACATTTAAATAAATTTTATAAATTTTACAAAATCAACTTATCATCCTCAAACAAGCAAAAACATATTAACACAAACATAAAATTAACAAATTATTAATCAATATTATCCAATATCCAATTTTTTACCTTATTTTTTACAATTGAAATTCTTTTATAATCTTTAAATATATTCCAATTTACATCATTAAAGGTTTTCTCAATTATATAATTTAAATTTCTTATACCATATTCATTACAGATATAAGGATAATCAAGTTTTATTCTATTTTTATTTCTCAAATTATAATTTGAATAATAATAATAATAATAATTAGTAACTAATAAACTAGACTTTATGAAATAGAACTAAACTATGGAATCCTTATTTCAATGAGAGCATATTTCTCAACATTCCTTTTCTCATAAATTGAAGTTATTTTTAAGAACTGTAAAAAAAATTGTCTTATAAACTTCATTTGAAACTCATTTTTTAATTGTAGGAATATTTTTTGCCCTTTGTAATTTAACATTAAAAATAAAAAAAAAATTAAATAAAACTAATTTCATCTAATGTTTTGATGAGTCTTGATACGAAAAATAAGGTCAATGAAATCTTTTTATTAAAATTTCTTCGTTTGTTAGTAGTTAACATAAAAAGTGATTGATCTAATAATAAAATGATTTCAGTAAAAGAATATGGCATTGTATTTATGCCCAGAACAACTGCTGAGCTTCTGTTAAAAGATATTTCAAAAATAATGCTTTTTCATTTACTTTTCACTTAATTTTATGACAGTATAAGTAAAATTTGAATAGAAGTTTGTCACTAAATTATGTTCCAAAAAGTAACAATATTCTGCATATGTTATTATAAATCATATTTACTTCAATAAAGACATCATAACTACTAGGCGTTATTTCGCAAGGGTATCTTCCCTTGCTTCCTCGGGCTCCATTTACAAATCCTTAAAATGAAACGGTTATTACAAAGATCTTTTAACATCATACTGTTGTTAGCATATTCAAAATACTGAAATTATTATAAAATAATAAAAATAATTATATTAGAATTGTAAAATTCAAAATTTCAAATGTACAAATAAACAAAAAGATACGGAAGTAAGTTTTTAGTAAAAGCTTTTAAAAAATACCACAAAAACGTTACAAAATTCCAATAAATTCCACTAAATTGTATTTTTTATTAAGTAATAATTATGCTTATTATTCTGTTACGAATTATCATTTTTATTCTATAATAATTATGCTTATTATTATTCTGTAATAATTGAATACTTGGTGAACATACTAAGAATTGTACTTATTATTTTATAATAATTTGAGTATTTTGAACAAGGGTTTTATTATGCTAACAAAAGTAGGAGGTGTTAAAATTATATTTATAGCAGAGAGTAATTGCGATACACAGTAGTTTGTTATTTTTCCTTTGTAATAACACAATAAGAAATAGAACAAACGTATATATTAAATAAACTTTTCAACATTAGTTAAATACGTCTGAAAGGCTTGTTACGATTGATTAATGTGTTAACACTATTTCCAGTTCTTAATAATTTTCTAAGACTTTCTAATCTTTAGGCCTTTACGGAGTCGATTTAATAAAGTTCATTTTATGCACTTAAAGGTCATTAATGTTTCTAATTACACTTAATAAACGATTCGATAATCGTTTGGACTCTTTAAATAAACACTCTCTTGAAACAATACGAAGCTATATCGCATCTTCCTATCGATGTATTTCTTCTCTATCAGGAAAATCTCCATGATATTGAAAAATGGAATTAAAAATCACTTACAGTCTTTCTTGTACTGATACGATCCAGTTCCCTGGCTCCATTCCGCCACAAATCATCCGATTCCTTATCTCGGTCGAAACTAAGAGAAGATGGCGTCCGATCGTTCTAAAGAATAGTCGTATTCTATTACCAACGTGAAGAAATTCTCCTAGAAATATTAATAATATATTAATATTTAGATAAGCTAAAATAGAAAAATCTTCTTGACGAATCTCATGGTTGATTATAACCATTTCATTGGAAATTGTTATCTTATGTCCGGCGGTATAAACTGCGTCATCAGGAAACAGAAGTCCAACATATTCTCCACTGCTCACATCATGGACATCATTGAACTTCCTTCTTCTAACCAAACGATCCACAACAACACCATCCACGCACTTTATGTGATCGTAGTTGGATCCTATTGTGGAGCTCCAAATCTTGCCCGCCGGTTTACTCATTATTATATAGTGTAAATCATTGTCCAAAATATTATTAAATTTGCAGATGCAAATTGCTATTCCTATTTTCTTCTTTCACACCAAGCACTTAAGAAAATATAAATGCTGATTTCAATATTTTAGAAATCAACAGGATGCTAAAAAGATCTTTGTAATAACCGTTTTATTTTATAGTTTTGTAAAATGGAGCCTGAGGTAGCAAATGAAGATATCTTTGCGATGTATCGCCTTGTAGTTATGTTATTTTTATTGAAGTAAATATGATTTACTAAATTATGTTATTCTTAAATAGGGATTGATAAGAAAAAAATGTAGAAGGGTTGTTAATCAAAACACCGGAGTCGTTGTAGTAGAAGAACAAAACAAAAAACTCTAGACATAGAACGCAGACTTCATGGTATGTGATTTAAATCATCTTTATGACAGTGACCGAATTGCTGCAACTTGAAATAATCATTCGTTTGGATGTACGAGTTAAGATAAGTACGAAAAATGCCTACATCTGATATTCTTTGTACAATGACCTCAAATTAGTAGCCTGCCCAATAACTTACATTTAAATCTGATAGAGAGAAGATTGTGATCCAAAAATCAACATCAAAAGACTGCTATTAAACTCCTAAGTCTGGAAGTCCTTCAAGATGACGCAATGAGGTTTCTGAGTGTAGATATCCTAGACGGAATTCATTGTAGTCGATAAACATTGCAAAGTTTTATGCAGCAAAATAGCCAGAGAGAACTTCATAAGTTATTATTAGGGATAGAGGCAAGGCTTCGTCAATTCAGAACTGTAAATCGAGCAAGATGTGGAAACACTCCGGTTTTCTTTTGCTCAAGGGAGTGCAATATGATTCAGAAAGAGAGTGAATAGGAGAGCTTCTGCTAGAAATGCATCTTCTGAACTCAGTAAATGGAAAGAGAGCTTGCATCATTACTCCATGTTATTTAAATTGCAAGAAATCATCAGGTGAAAACATTGAATTATCTCAAAGAAGAAACTTCATATCTTCGACAGAACAGAATCCACGTCTGCAATGAAAACTGATGGATGATCTAAAATTTCCAAACTTAAATTTCATTGTTTTTATATAATCTGAATTTATCTCCGAGATTTTTATTTGTTTTCTTACTTAAAAAGTATTTGATTCGATATTATCTCTCCTATATTGAGAATATAAATATGTTGCAAAACTTCCAAAGCTCTAGAACAGATTAAATTATTAGACACGATGATAAGTATCTCATTTTGAAAAGTAGATTAAAGTGAAATAAATTGAAAGCTTTTGTTAGGCATCATCAATTTTCTTTTATATTCGCATTTTTTAATAGTATAAACTTTTCCTAATGTTTAAAATTGCCAAAGACTTGATAAGTTGTTCTTTAAAAATCAGTAATTTTAATTTGCATTATTACATTATTACATTAAAATGTTTTTTTTTCTTTAACAGAGTGATTGTCAATTTCCTGGTAAATCTATTAATCTGACTGGTGAGTTATTTAAAAATCTATTTATTTATTTATTTATTTATTTATTTATTTATTTGTTAATAATTGTAGAGATGGTCCAATGTCCAATGGTTTAATTTCCCTCTTAGGCATTTTTCACGGTTTATGTAACCAAAATTAAATGATGACTATGTTTTTTTTTAATATAAAAAACCTTGGAAGGTATTTATTTTATTTTCTCCAATCCCTTTTTCTTTCTTACTTTTCCTTCTTCACTAGAAGGAAAGAAAATAGCTATAATCTTTTATTCGGTTCTGTTCATCTCTTTCCTCTATCGATCACTTTCTGCTCATTGACTTTTACCAGACTATCCTTCTTTCATTTCATTTTCATTCTAGTGCTTCTATGATCTTATACGTCTCAGGTTTTCAAAACTTGTCCAAACTACCTCTTTTTTCTGTTATTTACATCATATACTACTGTCTTTTGTTTTAATGCTTGACCATAATTCTTCATTTGTTATCTTAATTGACCAGTTTTCTTTTTAAGTATCTGCTTTTGTAATAAGGTACAGGATATTTTCCCCATTATTTTCCGTTTTTTTTATCGCATGGTATTAAATAGCCAGGAGATCAATGCAATTGTCTGGCTGCCAATGTTGCTAGTTATTTAGAATTACCCAGGGTGCACCACGGGAGGCGACCTACCTTTACACCCGCGGAAACGGACGAAACACAGAAGAAGAAAGGTATATCCAATCCAACGCAGGGATTCGAACCAGGTCTCGATACATTTGTCTCATGGAATATCGTTGCATTGAAGACAAGACTATGCCAGAATGGCAGTACTTTCCACAGTTCCTATTGATATTGATTGATAATTAAATCTCTTGATAAATCTCTGCGGTCAGCCAATGGTCTTGCAAACCAAGTCCTTTCCATTTCCCGATATGTTTGTGATACAAAGTATACTATTGTAGTGTAGCACATATTTTCTAATAAAATGAATAACTATTTTCTTATTAGTTATACTCCTTATTTTTATTCTATTCTATAAAACTTATAATGGCGACTAATATTAGGAATATAATAATAAAAATATAATAAAATAATAATATTGTACTCCTATCATTAATAGTCTGTGGTCAAATGTACAAAAATTGGCTTCCGTGGGTTAGTTGATGATACAAGTGTGGGGATGGTCTCATTCTCTTCATTATAGTGTCTAGAATGAGATTTTGGATGATGGCCATTTCAAAAATCGTGCAGGTGCGTCGTAGCGGCAAAAAACAAAATGGTCACCACACGAAATATATTTGTGCCTCTATCACTAGAATCGTTGGTCCTTCGACAAAAGTTCATAGGACCAAATTTGTTTGTCATAACATTCTCTATAAAATTTGTCCTTATTACTTTTCTCGTAAGTGCAACCCTTTAGCCACAAATCTGAACTTAATAAAAAATCAAAATGGCCGCCAGATGAAATAGGTTTTTTGCCTATACGTTGATAACCGGAAGTCCTATGAGGAAATTTTAAACAAATGTATTTAAATCACAAATAACATTTGTAATTACTATAATTTAAACAATTTTTCTAAAAAATAAAGTCGTCGTCACAGTAGACATGGCTCTATTTAAACCACTTAAACAGCTGGAAATGGCGCGAGATGACCGCAAGGACAAATGGATCCTAAAACAGGGAGAACTTCATATAGTAATAGCTTTACTCCGCTCAATTAGACAGTTCATAAGGGGGAGTGGTATACCCGAATTGTGGGTGGAATGCGATTTATATTCAGGAGCAACAATGAAACAAATCATAGAAGGAAAGCATGTAAGGAGAGCTATTCAAGCTCACATAACTACACTTTCTGCACTGTCGTTTCTGCTATATGATGAATATGAGATTGAAAACCCTGAAGTGTTAGAAAGTTTGAGGCCATTTGTTTTAAATGTTATCAAAGAACTGGACAACAAAAATCAAGACAAACTGAAAGAGGCACACAGCAATTTGGCCTCTGCTATTAAAGAAAAGAAAGTCATGGAAAAGTTGGAAGAATTTTGCATGATACGGAAGACGAAGGAACCAGTTTTCAAATTAGTATGTACTTATATTGATATGGTGCAGACAATGTTATGCTTCGTTAGAGCAGTCCGAACTTGCGACTGGATGCTTGGGTTGGTCTCCCTGCAGAAATTCAATAAGTATTTTTTTGCACTGAATAGACAACATTATGCACGGATGATTACTTTGTACCTATCTGACATGGATACTCTCAAGTCCACAGATCCAGACATTTGGAAGCATTTTGTAGAAGGGAAATGGGTGGTCAATAGAAGTTCATTGCCATTTTGTGCGTTGGGTGCTGACGAAGCACTGGAACATCAAAACAGAAAGCTGAAAGTTCAAGGAGGTCTAGTTGGTATAACGCTGAATGACAATGCTAGGAATAGATTTTTCTAGCCAATCCAGAATTCACCAAAATAGGAAGTGAAACGGAGAAAATGCTTGGAATGAGTATCTCAGAAAAAAAGAAACATTATGAAATTTCTATGAAGGTTCAACAGCGTCAAGATGCTTGTGTAAACAAACTTAAGGAAGCCTTTCAAACATCAACTAATCCTTTTCAGTGGAAAGGTCAGGAACTTGTTCACATTCTTACACAACGTGTTTTTCCTATGGAAGTGCAGATTTCATTGGATGGTATAGCAGAAACTGGTCAACAACAGTTAAGAGACTTTCTTGCAGCAACGTGTGCAGACAAATAATGTAAAATTCTGGACACCAATGAAGAAAAGTGATCTGAAAGCATGTGGTTCAGTAGCAAAGACAGTGAACGTTGTTCTGAAAGAGAAAACAATAGCACTGAAATCTGATGTCTCTGATATCAAGGTTATTAATAGCATCACGAAGCCGACCGAACATTGATGTCAGGTCAAGAATAAGTCTGTATGAATTTTCCCCTCTACCACGATCTTTATTTGGTGCTGAAGGCAAGATGCATCATTGTCTGGCTAAATATAAGCTGATGGCTGTGTTGGAAGCTTTACCAACTGCAACTGAAGAAGAAACAGAAGAATGTATTTCTGCACATGTCATGTCGGACAAAGTTGCAATCGTAGATGGTATGGCAATACTGCACACATACCGCAAGCCAGCTTCAGTGAAAACGTGCAACGACCTCAGAAAACACTTTTCCAAATGGATGGCTGAAAGGTTCAGTATGTGTTCTGAAGTTCATATAGTTTTTGACTGATATAAGAGTGGTTCTTTTAAACGTGAAATGAGAGAGTTCCGCCAGAGAGGATCACAGCAAATCCAATACAAAATTTCTCCGGAAAACAAGATTGCAAACATCTCAATGAATAAATTGTTGTCACACGACCAAACTAAGGATGAATTGACCGCATTTCTTGCTGAAGGTCTCATTGAGTATGGCAGGGCAAATAGACTATGCTTTGTTGTAAGTTGGAGAGATAAGGTGGCTGCATCACATGCTGTTGATGTGTCAGCCCTAGCGACTACACAGGAAGAGGCGGACACCAGAATCATTCTCCATGGAGTATACTTAGCACGCATGGGGGTTAAAATCTTGCATATATACTCACCAGATACTGATGTTATGGTTTTGGCCGTTAGGAGATACCCAATGCTTCCACAAAACTGTGGGATTTACCTTGGCCAGGGAATGAAGAGATATTTTGAAGTGGTGCCTGCCTACAAAGCAATAGGAGCACTAAAAGCGTCTGCACTTCCTGGACTTCACGCACTATCCGGTGCTGATATAACAGGTTCATTTGCTAGTAAAGGAAAACTTAAGTGGTGGAAGGCATTCAATTCAGCAAGTAGTGAGATAGTTCAAGCTTTAGCAAATCTTGGCACCAGCCCCTCTCTTTCTGAAAATGTCAGGGATGCATTAGAAGCCTTTGTTTGCCAAGTGTACATCCCCAAAACAACGCTTACCGATATTGGAAGTGTTCGATGGCAATTGTTCACAAAGAACCAAAGTCAAGATGTAAATCTTCCTCCGACCAAAGGAGCCCTACACCCAGACCTCATGACAGCGCATCTCCAGGCACTCCACTGGAACCAAGACATCGTCCAGCATCCAGTAATTCCTCCACCCACAGATCTAGGATGGAAGCAAGTTGGAGATTTGTTTGAACCTGTAGCCTGTACGATGTCCTGCTCTCCTGAACTTGTACTGGAACTCTGTCGCTGTTCATGTACGCAAAGAAGATGCTCTCCCCCATGCACCTGTAACGCAAATGGTTTCAAGTGTACTGAGTGTTGCAAATGTGAGGGAGACCCAGAGCATTGTGACAATTTGGGTGAAGATGAAGAAGAAATATACGAACTATACGGTATTGGCAATGAGAGTGAAGACAAGTACAGTGACGATGAAAGTAACGTAGACTAACAAATTGATAATTTATATTAACACAAGATCACCTTGAGTATTTCATATTCTCCTGTTGTTAAAGTTTAGATTATCGTTTTATAGCATTCAATTGTACCATATGTAAGATTTAGAAAATTTTTTCCATTAAAAACCTATTTCATCTGGCGGCCATTTTGATTTTTCATTAAGGACAGATTTGTGGCTTAAGGGTTGCACTTACGAGAAAAGTAATAAGGACAAATTTTGTAGAGAATGTTATGACAAACAAATTTGGGCCTATAAGCTTTTGTCGTAGGACCAACGATTCTAGTGATAGAGGCACAAATACATTTCGTGTGGCGGCCATTTTGTTTTTTGCCGCTACGACGCACCTGCACGATTTTTGAAATGGCCATCATCCAAAATCTCATTCTAGGCAGTATAATGAAGAGAATGAGACCATCCCCACACTTGTATCATCAACTAACCCACGGATGTACATTTGACCACAGACTATAAGACATTTTAATTACTTTTATTTTTTTTTATTTTTTTCACAGAATTAAAATCATTTCCTGAAACTCCACCTTGTACACATATATTTCCTAGTCTGTTTAACATTCATTACCAACTGGTTCAAGCTGAAAGGTGAATATTAATATCTTAAATTTTCATTTTATGTTAATCAGATAATTACAGTGAGAGCAAAGTCTTAATAATATAAATATAATACTAGGATTTGGGGAGTAGAAACTAAAAAAAAAGGACATAAATACAAATATTTAATAAAAATTACTGTATATAGAAATTGACGTAAATCATTAAAATTCTGCAAAATAAAACAAAAAAAATTATACATATTAATAATGATTTTGCTTAATGTGCAAGTTTAATAAGATACATAGGTCTCATAATAACACATAGAGATATTTTCCTTCATCCGTCAGAGCAATTTCTAACTCATCGAAAGAATTGATGCCAGTTAGCCATCCTGAAGCAGTGTGTTTGATATGATCTGGGCATCTAGCTGATCAATTTATTATTATTTTCACTTTCTGTAAGACTGAGGATTATCTTCCTAGTCCATGGAAACCAATTCCAATAATGAAATTTTACCAATAATATGTGAAAAAAAATCACACACAAAAATGGCAAGAAGTTCTAGAATTTCTTCCAGGCAATCAAAATTTCCTTCTTGAAAGATATGTAGAGAGGTATGATCATCAAAAAGATAGCTAGACCACTATCCACCCGCCTCTAAAACTATACTATTCCATGATATGAAGGGATGAAGGTGTTGCTTACATTGAGATACACTGGCATCTAGAATCACTTAAAGAAAATTTTGGGTGTGTGTAAGAAGTTACTTTTCTCATGATTATATACTTAATCATCAGCTCATTCCTTAGTAAGTTTTTTGTAAAGATCTCAGTCTTCGTTGCAAACAGTCTTCTTGGACAAAGACTTTCTATTACTAAAATGCAAATCTTATAATGTAAGATTGAGTAAACAAGCTGCCAGAGATCTAAGTCGCTGTCTGAGATGTAAGTTGCTGCCAGAGATCTAAGTCGCTGTCAGAGATCTAAGTCACTTTGCATTTAGGATTATTTACCGATGACCCTCTGCGTAAAAAAAAGTATTTTCTTTCGTAGATCTTGAAACATTGTCATACCATTCAATACCATTCAATATATTCAACACTTTCATAAAGTATCTATTCTCTGATGGCTTTATAGAGACATTTAGAACAGGAATTGTAGTAAAAGCAATTTTCCTCGAAGAAACAACCAATCATGAAGGAAAGGACTTTCTTTTGAAAGTTTCTCAAATTTGCAAATTAGATGCATTTAATAGGATTTCACTATTCATTGGATTGCCACGTGTTAAAAAAAAATCTTTAAAAAAGTCACCATTAATTGGAACTTAGTTAACATAGATATATCCAATAATTGAAATTTAATTTTCAAATCACTGAAGCAAAGCAATTAATGATTTAGATGTGATTACAATGATTATAATCATATTAATGTAATTGAAAATATTGAAATAAAAATAAAATGAATATTTAAATGGTAACTTACGCTACCAAATACTCACCAAAATTTCAAATCAACTGCTTGCACCATTTTAATTTCAATCAATGCAAATCATCCGAAGACATTTCTTATTAGAGTCGAACTCATTCCGTTGAATTATATAGTCGAAATAGATAAATTAAAAAAGACATTTGTGGAAAATATGTAATTAGCGAAGTTTTATCTTTGGTTTTTTTTTTTTATTAAAATTTGTACTGCTACATTCGTTGTTACATCTCATTACATGATCATTAATTTCTTGTTTTTTATTTCTTTAACAGAGATAAAATCAGATTCCGTTTTACTACAATGATGTGCAGCAACTTCAGTGTTGTACTGTACAAGCCTTGTGGAGACTGTCACTGTCAATCGTGGACTAAAACGTATAAAACCACCCAACTGCTTCTGGTAGGTAGTAACCTTTTCTCGAAATAAGTTGGTGACATTTGGAGAAAAATTTGAAATACAATATTTAAATACGTCATTTAATAAGTATTTAAATACTGCATTTTAACTCTCGCACCAAATATCACCAATTTAATTGACTACACTAGAATATTAAAGGGCAAACTCTATGGGAATTTGTCTCACACTGTATAGAAAGATCTCTAGAGAAAGATCTCCTTACATAGAACATATGTTATTATTACGACTCGTCGCAATTATTAGTCGGAGTTATATACTTCTAGATATCTCGTTGACATCTTACTTCCCGGATGTATTAATTATCATTTAATAATTATTTTCAGTAACAGTAAATATTATTTGCATTTATTACATGTAAATAATTATTATTTACTTGAAATAAATGATAATATTAATTATTAATTACGTATAATAATTATTAACATTGTTGAAGGATTGATTGATTGATTGTGGTGAATGTGAGTGGCAGGGAAGCCAATCACAGTCATCACAGTCACTCAATCAAACGTCATATTTAGACTTGTATAACTCCGAACGGACTAATAATAATCTTGAGACAAGTCGTAATGATAAAAAATGTTCTGTTGATGGAGATATTTCCTTAGGTATATATATCTTATCGCTGTACAGGGCTGGGGCAGATCTGCCCATTCTTCTTTGGAATGTTAGTAAACATTCATTAATTTATATGTGTAGTTGCAAACAAACGACTCACCCTAATAAATAGAAGAGCCGTGAAACTCGCTTTGGAAATGCCTGTGTGGTAGATATATAAATGATTCATTGCGAAAGAACCTATCCCTGTTCTCTACTGGTATGGTATGTTCTCATGATAGGTTTTTATTTTTATTCATTTTAATTTCGACCACTTCTCAGCGTTGCGATATGAAGAACCAACGATGAATAACCATTAGAATAAAGCCATGGTAGTCAGTCCGACGCCCTTCTGCCAGGTAAAGATATTCGGTTTCCATTTATAGAGGACTGAACGAAATCTAGTACCATTCTAGAAGACCCAGGGGAAAATCTCCGATCTTCGCCAGGAAAGGGGATAATTCCTAGAAAAAATTATTATTTAAATAGACGCGAACAATAAGTTTAGAATGCCTGATGTATTTTTTTTGAAATCGATAAATACTCGAATTTGCGAGTTGAAAGTTGGCTTTAGCTTCGTCCACCAGAAACGCTTGGCTTCCATGTTGCTTCAGCTGTGACGTCACAACTGTTGAAACTTTCGCTTTTGCTGTTGAGTGATATTGAAACGTTGGTACTTCACTAAATTAACGTAATCAATAACAATAAATTTTTAGGTGAAAATTCACAACATTGCAAGTACTGTATTGTAGCATTTTGTAAATGTTCAACAATTGCTACAATTTTATAAAAGTTCCAATGAATCCGAAAAGGCCATAAACCAGGGTTAGATATTATTCGTGGAGACAAGGTTTTTAGTCCATAATCTACGTTGTTTATATATCAGGATCATTTTAATTTAAGTAAAATGGATCACTTAAGTGTTTATTATTTGTTTAATTATTACATTTAATTATTAAATGAATACTAAATATTGACAAATAGCAGGCTTCTCAAATCACGTGTTGTCATCGGCATCGTAGAAGCACTTAACTGTATCGTGACATTAAATGGTAATAAATGAAATATGTACTTATATCTACGTACATCTTCATTCAGATTTATTGACGAATCTTTTCTAAAACGGCGTTATTTCGTTGGGCATTAAGGCAAAAATTCAGCGAAGAAATTGAAATGTTTAAAATTATTATTTATATATATTATTTTTTTTCTGAATTAATGCGATCTGGTTGTAAATTTCATATCAGGTACATGGTATAAATAAAAATTGAAATTTTGAGTATTTCAATTATGTGCATTTCATATTTCCTTGGAAAATTTTTTGAAAACAAAATAACTTGACATTGAATAAATATGTAGTAATTTAAAAACTTATGCCATCACATTTATAATCATAAAGAAATTAAAAATAATTTGAACAAAATGATAACAAAGGAATTAGAAAATTAAAACATAAATTTAAAACAAATGCAAACAAAATCAGATTAAACTAGAATCATAAATAATAAATCCAAAACAAAATAAAAATATAAGAAAATGTAATTTTAAAAACCAACAAGAATGGTTTGAAAAGCATGATAAATTGATGAAATATTCGACAACAGATCTAAAAAAATTAAAGAAACAAGTTTAAATGAAAATAAAAATTGAATTAATTCCTGAAATGAAAACAAATGAAAAGAAGCAATAAGAGGATAAATCATAAATGAATTCGAAAAAAGAAATTTAGTTGTTTGTTTGTTTTTCTTATCGAGTAGCTGCAAGAGGCATGTCGACGACTCCTGTGTTTCGACAGTACATACGTCACAATCTTCTTAGCCAATAGGAGAGCGTTTTTAAACCCCCACGGAAATGGAAAGCACTTTTTCCCAATGAAATACTTAAAATAAAATTAAAATAATGGACACAGTGCTTCACATTACATGTAGTTATTATTTATGCCAGCAAAATGAAATATTTCAGTGTTAGGATTTATCCCCATTGAACCCAGCGTAGTATGATCGTACTACAAGCACTTGACTATTTAAGATCAGAAAATGCTCTCCGCACGACGAAAAGTAGGACCGTGTGATTTGGCTATTAGTAATTGTCATGCTCCTTTGGCTCACAGAAATAGAACTTTCTGGTTCAAAGAAATAGAATGCCAGCTTGAACTACTTGTAATCACTATCACATGACTTACACTAGAATAATACAGTTATTGAATCGACGATCTAGTTTAAAAGTTATATTATAATGAAGTTATAATCAGGTGCTTGCTTTAGATATTCTTTGAGAACCAAACATCGGCATTATTACAACACATGTTTTTATCAAGAATATATAATTAATCATACTTACTTAATTCTATTTCTATCTCTTTAGAATAAGAAATTTGACTATACTTATGAGTTTAGAAGAATTCGACCTGGTAACTACTGCATCGGGGTAAGTAAATCTTTAAAGAAAAATAGGTTTAATCATTTTTTATATCATTTTTAAAAGTAACTCCGAAAGCTTTTCAATAGTACTGCACTTTTCATCCTATAATGAATCAAAGTTCGACTTTTCTGTTACACGAAGTAAACAATATATCAATGTTAACTGCTTTTTTATGAAGGAAACTGAAAATTTATTAGTAAACATAAATAATCACTTTTTATTTTGATACCAATTAAAGTCATATGTAAGGAATTTTGGTGAAAATAAACCCGGTAATTTGAGAATGAAATTATTCTTCTTTAAGCCAAGACAATAAGGAACTTTGACAAAAAATGATCTGAAGCGAAATTTTTTTCCAGAATAAGGATCTTATATTGGTAAAATATGGAGATTTTTGCTGTTATATGTAAAGGACGTTTCATTCTGAACAAATCCCGATAAGTCCTATAAAAATTGGCGTTATATCCGTATAAAAAGAAGAAATTAAAGACAATAGAAACCCCTAGGTTTAGAAGGACCAAGGCCTTAAAGAGTATCGGTTTCCTATTACGTGAACTGGCAAATTCATTGCAATACAAACACAGATCACTTCTACTAAGTTTATTTCCAAAGTCGATGGCAATAACTGGTTCTCGTTATGTTCAAATGAATGTAGAGAATCAGTGTGTAAAATGAATCTTGAGTTGTCTTGAAATCTAACATTGGCTGATTAATCCTACTCATGACATATACTTTAAACATTAGCGCAAATGGGCTTGCTTAAGAGAATCTGTTGCGTTTAGCTTATTCTCATTATATTACAAGAATGTTGTTTGACTGCATAGTTCGGGAATGACTGGACAAAGCTGGTTCTGTCTATTCAATTTCTATAATTGTAAAGTTAAATTTAATTGCATCTATTGATATGTGAGGTTTATCTGGTTACGTTAAATAACTTTCACCACATTTTATAAATATTACTAATCAGTTATACATTTTTTTTTCTTTTAGAGCACTAGAAAACTTTTAAAAACATAATATCAGTACAGCGCGTCCCAAAAGTTTATAGACAGCTGTTTTTTTCAAGTTTAAGAGATTAATAAGCGAGTGTGAATAACGAAATAATTTATGCAAATATCTAAGAGGGTATTTCAAATAATAAAACGCTCAAACAACTGTGAGAGATCATAAATTTATTTTTTAAAAATAAAAACGAAAAAATGCTGTCCCAAAAGTTTATGGACAAAAGGTGTTAAGAGCTGTTTTTATTAATAAAAATATAAATTTGCATATTCTATTATTTGTACACGTGACGTAATAGCTTCCTGAGATAAAAACTAGTGGGTTGTTCCATTTTTGATTGATTGCAAAGATGCCTGCCAACGTGCAATTTACGAAAAATGAAATTTTACAAATTCATCGTTTAAAAGCTCGTGGGATGAGAGTTGTAGATATTGCTAGAAGAATTAAGCGTAGCAAAGCTGGAATTTATCAAATCCTAGCGAAAGGTGACAATTTCGAACCAAAATCTCGTCCTGGAAGACCAAAAAAGACAACAAAGAGGCAAGACAGAGAAATTGTGAGACTTGTTTCGACCGAAAATTTGTCTGTACGATCTACAGCCAAAGAAATTACAGCTTCAGTATCAAAATCTACAGTCCACCGAAGGCTAAAAGCAAGTAAGTTTTTAAAATATCATAAAATGCGAGGCACGCCAAAGCTTACAAAACGCCATAAGGATGCTCGAGTTCAGTGGGCAAGAAATTACATGCATTACAAAGACGAATGGCTAAGTGTGGTTTTCAGTGACGAAAAAAAGTTTAATTTAGATGGCCCCGATGGATGGAAGTACTATTGGCACGATCTTCGGAAGGAACCAAGGTCCTTTTTAAGCAGGCAACAAGGAGGGGGTTCAGTAATGGTGTGGGGAGCCTTCTCCTTCAACGGAACAACTGATATTGCTTTTTTGAAAGGTCGACAATATTCTGATGATTATCAAGGAACTTTTGAAGCCCACTTACTTCCATTTGGGAAGTTGCTAGGGGGAAATAAATGGGAATATCAACAAGACAACTGCTCCATTCATGTGTCTAACTCCACTATGCAGTGGTTTAGACGCCACAATGTTAAAGTTATGGAGTGGCCAGCTTTAAGTCCTGACCTGAACCCCATGGAGAACCTCTGGGGAATACTTTCAAGCGACGTTTATGCAAATGGGCGCCAATTTGCAACAGTTCAAGATCTAAAGATGCAAATTGAACATAGTTGGTGTAATTTGAAGCCCGAAATTCTCCAAACTCTTGTTTTAAGTATGCCTGATCGAGTTTTTCAAGTGATAATGAAGAACGGTTTAAAAATTTGAACAATAGTGCAAAATTAAATGGAAAAATGGACTTGTCTATAAACTTTTGGGACACCCAAATTTAATTTTTTTCATTTTTCACGAAATCTGTGATGTTGTTATTTTATTTGTGTACAGTACTAATATTGTATTGATATTTTTGATAATTAAAAATAAAAAAAATTCTTGCGAAGCGTTTTCCTATTATAAAATGTAAAAAACACAGCAGTCCATAAACTTTTGGGATGCGCTGTATTACACGCTATTCAAATTAAATATTAAACGTAATTTGTAATTTAAGTTTTATTTTTTTAAATTTGATTTTTTTTTCTTCAGATAACAGCCCGTCATATATTAGATATCTACTCAAGTGCTGCAATGAGTGTTATGAGTATTTCTGTTCAAGCAAGTAAAGATTCCTTTTAATTTAATCTCTCACTGTAAATAATAATAAATCTAATATTTTAATGTAGAATAAAAATTAAACGTGTGTGAGGAATCATTTGATGAAGTAACTTCTGCCAATATACATAATTAAAAAACATAAACTGCAAAAAGTCCCAATCGGTTTCGCCGGATCAATGCCAAGCATCATCTGGTGTGTGAAGATATTTTGTTCGGTCAATGCAGGATTCCAGACCTGATTTCAGTGAGTTTCTATTCACCAATCGAAGACTGTCAACATTGAATTCAGGAATTGTATTCAATCCCCTATGTACTCCTTTCGCAATCAACAATTTGCTTGGTCCTCTACCCATCTCCCTACTGCAGAAATGATTGTACCTCATTTACATCTTGAACTTCATTGGTTTGGACCCGTGCTTTTACCGACAAAGATTGAATATTTTCACCAGATTATCCGGCGAAATTGATCGTAAATTATTTTTAATGTTTTTTTTTAATTGTGTGTTGATAGAAGTTACTTAATCAAATCTAATATTTTTTTAAGTTTACACGTTAAGATGTCTAAAATTTATTTTGCTTTTGGTTGAATTACAATAATAATTCAGTTATTTGCAAGTACATAAAATTTGTTTTTAACATCATTCTATTAATTATTATTCATACTATCTTTGATAATTATTAATTTAACTCAAGGTTGTATATTTTTTCAATTAGAATAATATATTTGATTATTTGTACAAATAAGTAAAACCAATGAAAGAATTATCATTCACAGCAAATTTATTTATTTAATGATGGGAGGTGGAGTTTGAAATATCAAGTGATAGCTAAATGATGTGTGATTTGTTATCAGTCCTCCTATACTGGTTGAGTTGTGGCTTCCAAAGACGATGTTGTCCTTGAAAGATGTCAGTAGATAATGTATCCAGATGTCAGCAGATAATGCAATGGACCGTTTAAGTGGTGTCGCCACAACCTACGTCACAGTTCAAACAGCCTGTTGTAGGCTCGGTTGCTGGGGTTTTAGCATTGAAATTAGTTAAGACCAAGCGGGTTTTTCTTTGAGAAAAGAACCAAAAAATAATAAAAAAAAAATTATCAGAACGCATTTTTAATAAGAAAAGCTCATCTTTTTGTGAATTTTAGGAGAAATATTTTAGGACAAAAAAAAAAGCGGTATTTAAGCGTATTTTTGAGGTTCAGATGGCACCCGATGATGAGAGCTTGTGATTGGTTAACTCAAAAGCCACTCTCCAATAGCAAAGAACCGATCTGACATACTGAAACTCATTTCAGAAGTTGGATTGTACAAGAATAAATAATTTTATTTTCGCCAACAGTTAGGAAACTATTCATTCTTCTACAATCCTACTGAAAAGAATATCAGTACATCAGATCGGTCTTTTGCTATTGGACAGTGGCTTTTAAGTTAACCAATCAAAAGCTCTGAATATCGAATGCTACGTGATCTATGGCAGTCCGAACGTAAAAAATACGCATAAATTCAGCTGTTTTTGTTTTAATATTTCTCCTAATATTCACAAAAAGTAGATCTTGAAAAAAAACTTTTCTTGAAATCTTTAAAATGCGTTCTGATAATTTTTTATAATTTTTTTGGGTCTTTTCTTAAAGAAAAACCAAAATAAACATCCGATTGGTCGTAACTAATTTCAATGCTGAAACCCTAGCAACAGGCTGTTTGAACTGTGACGTAGGTTGTGACGACACCACTTCAACGGTCTATTCCTCTGCTTTGGTCTATGGCTCCTTATTCTTTAATTGGAGCAACTCGTTGAGGTTTTCCTCGACTGCCCGAGAGCGCGTCGGGTAACCTTTAATTTCGTAGGAAAGATACTAAGAAGGTTTCCCAATTTCCTTCCTCAGGGAACCATTATGGAATGGCTTCAGACCTGAAGGAAAAAGATGAAGAATCAGATAAACATAGAAAAAGTTCCGATCTCTGCCTCATGAAAGGCCACCACAAGGCTATGCCGGAACGACTATAAGTTTGTTGTTATGAAACTATAAAAACATGGTTAAAGGAAATATTAATGAAGCAATGATGAATTATGATTTTTGTTTTGATAACTAAATAAGAGGAATTAGTAAAGAGCATTCTGTTGGAATTTTCCATCAGATAAAATGTTTGTTATTATTATTATTATTATTATTATTATTTAAGAAAAATAAGCAAATAAGCCAAAGTTTAACGTGCTGTGAAATCAACTAAAGAAACCAAGATAAGACAAGAAATCAAAAGAACAGCACCTGAATCAAATAGAAATTGCCTTTCCGATTCGATTATTAGGAGAGGAGTTGGGTACGGCCGTTTCGTCTTCGTAAAGTCCTTTCATCCCTACGAGTCGTAGGAAAAGGATTTTGTTGATGTCGTGAGGCACAACATTTTATTTTTCTTGCTTTTCCTTTGTTGGGGGACACTTCCAGGCTGGCGGTGACTCTCATCGATAGGATCTTGCCTTTCCGATTCTTTTTATCGGGAGAGGCAGGGTTGAGCTGATGAGTCCATAGAAGGACGAAACGGCCGTACCCAACTCCTCTCCTAATAATTGAATCGGAAAGGCAATTTTTATTTGATTCAGGTGCTGTTCTTTTCTTTTCTTGTCTTATCTTGGTTTCTTTACTTATTATTATTATTTTCCCACAGTGTAACTATAGAATGTCGTGAAGATAATTTTTGTAACTATTTTGGGCAATTCTGTGTAATCTCTGTACTGGTCATGCTTGTACCTGTGTTCACGAGAGGCGTTCTTCCGCCCACACGCGCTTATTGGAACACATTTGGACATTTACATTTGTGATTGTCATTACATTTGCCTTTACATCACAATACGTTACATTGTAATTTACATTTGTCTTGTACAGTATATCCAGTTCTTAGCCGAAAAATTCTTGTTGCGATTCAGTTTCCTATGAATCTGAATCTTGACTGATCAGATCAGGTATAGCCTATACCAGAGGTGTTTGAAGTATTTACATGGTTTTCTTAGGAGTTTCGTTTGATTAGATTTAAAGTGGTCAGAGTCTATTGTGTCGGCTTCTATTGACGAATATTTGGCCAGTTGCTTCACTGATTCAATTTCCTTCCTCCCAAATCGTTCGTGGCAGTATTGGAAGTATAAATTGCAAATAATATTGCACGTAATTCTACTTGCAATATAATTTTGCATGCGCTGCTTTGTAAAATAGCGTGTCTCGACATCTTGCGAGAAGCCTGGGAAAGAGGCTATTGTCTCGGACTTTAAGTGAATCTCGAGAAATCTCGGTCCTCACGACTCATCTGTCAGACTATAGACTATAGAACATTGAACCTTCGGAAATTAAAAAAATAGTAGTTATTTTCAAACCAAAACGATTTATAAACACTTAGTTAATATTCTATTGAGGAATTTTTTTATTTATGTAGTTTATAAGAAAATTCGAGATTTACCTTGCACTCTTTCGCTGAGCAGCGGATGAACTTGGCGGAATTGTGAGGTTCACTGTAAAACATGGCGAGGTCAACTATGAATCTATTGTGCTTTATCGTAATTTCGCTGACTCATCTGTGAGCCTTTATTGTTATAATGATGCTTTACTTATACAATAGATAGATTAGTTTCTGTTGGCTCGGGGAGAGGGGGCGAAATTTGAAAGTTCACAGATGGCCCTAATTTCAAAAATTGTTCTTAATTATCCTGAATTTCAGCATTCATTTTGTAAGAAGTGGCTACATTTACAAAATGAATTGGCACATTATCAAAGTGGTTACAACAGCAGAGCCCTGACTTATTTGCGGCTGCGATGGACAAATTGATCAAACGTTGTGAAAAAAGCCTCAACCGTCAAGGTGACTTTGTAGAAAAATAGGATATTTGTGCAACTTTAAGAACGTCATCTCATTTTCTTCCAATAAAGGTCTGCGATTCGTACAGCCGTTTTTCTGATCAATCTACGTGTAAACTAAATGGAATGTATGAGTAATACACTTGTCGAGATGTACTGTATAGAAATGTAGTGAATATCTAGTATTCAGAACATGATCCCACTACAGGCTATTGATATTTCGCTATTTATAATTTCAGTTAATACATTTGTTGGTGGAGTAAGCTACATCATGTGCGTAAGTGCTTCTCTGGAATGGGAATCTCTGGCGTAATTTTGTTCTCCTTTTAAGTAATCTTCAAGGAGAAAATATATCAAAACTTTGGCTACAACAAGATTAAGTCATCATTGCTACAACATCAAAATTAGTCAGGCTTAGCACATTTTAACAAAATATTTAATAGTTGATAAATTCATTTTCAATACATTAAAATATAGAATAAATTGTGACATGATAATCACGTAACTATATAACAATACAACCAAAGATGGCACAAGTAAGCTTCTTAACAGTAAGTTTCATCCATTACCCTTTATTAGGTAAATGGATGATAATTCTAATCTTTAAGTTATTGATATTGGTCAATAACAAAAAGTGTATGATATGTCAGATGTTTAGAAACATTATTTTATAATAAAGGCATAAAGATTGCTTTAAATAATATATTGAGTAGCCGAAGTTAGAATTTTAATGTAAATTGCTTGTAAATTGCTCGTAGACTAAGGATCAAATCAGTCTGTTTGTGTGTGTGCCTGTGAATGTGATTGATTCCGTAATAACTTTTGAACTCCTGCATGGATTTTCTTGAACCTTTTTAAGCTTCTTTAAGAACTAAAGATGATCTTACTTATATACACCCATGGACAAAAAAATTAGCGCACCAAGAAGGAGTCGTCAAAATGAAACGAAAATTTACATACGTAATGACTACTTTGATATAAGTAAATGATAAGAAAATCAAAGAAAAAGGATAATTTATTTCAGAGAAAAAGGCAAAAGAACGGAGGAGTTAATACCCCGTTGGACCCCCTCTAGCGCGAATGCACGATGCGATACGATCGGGCATTGAGTCATACAAGTTCTGTATGATGTCTTGAGACATTTCGTTCCATATTTGCTGTAACCTTGCCTCTAGTTCGTTCAAACTCGTGGGATGCCCAACTCGTCGTCCCAAATGATCCCAGATATGCTCGATTGGAGACAAATCTAGGGATCGGGCAGGCCAAGGAAGGGTAGTAACAGTGCGGAGACAGTCTTGTGACACCCTTGCCGTATGAGGCCGAGCATTGTCTTGTTGAAACATGGCTCCTGGGAGCCGTTGCATGAGTGGCAACACATGTAGTTGCAGGATTTCATGAACATACCGCTGGGCTGTCATGGTGCCACGG
>JAFIDM010049286.1:535800-552463 GCA_023159025.1 Thereuonema tuberculata
GCTTTAAGCCATTTACATTTCGAAAACTGTCTCCTACTGGAGTAGTCATTCATATTTTGAAGCCACAAACACTGGTTCCCTCATGCGGTCAGGTCAATTGATAAACACCTATTATATCAATATTGCTGAACATTGAATTACATTTATGTGAATATTGCTATTTTAATATATGTATTTTAGAAAAAAATACAGTAAATATGTTATATGTAGGGCAAGGAAAAAAGTGACCTATAATTTGCTAAAAAATGATAAATAAAAATGCATTTATGACCTAAAAATAGTAAAAAAAATGACCAATAAAACATTTGAATTTACTACATTAAACCTTTTTTAACTTTGACAACCAAAAAGAAAAGATCTACTTACCTTTCTTAACTTTGACAACCAAAAAAAAGGTGTTTTGTTGGCCAAATAAAAAATAATAAATAAAATCTCAAATGACATTGCCTTCCAAAAAACTACTCAAAAAGCTCAAAATGACCTAAAAATCGCCAAAAAATGACCTATCCCTAAAAAATGCCGAAAAATACAAAAAAATGTCTTAATGAATTGCCTTTATTTAATCAATTATAATATTACACATTTTCATATATGAGAGCCATGTTTCAACCTTCATAGAAAAAAGATATAAAGTCATCAAATTCCTTGCCCTAGTTATATGTATTTTATTAACGTCATCAGTCAGTATTTGAGGAAAACTACGTATAATTTAGCTTAAATAATATTAAGCAATTTCTACGTAAGTCAATTAGAATTTCAAGGTAATTTTTTACGTTTAAAAAGAGCAAGAAAATATATTGGAATTTTACTTACTTTTACAAAAGTTAACTAAAGCTAACTTTTAAGCTAAAATTATAACTTACAGAGGAGTTATCTAAAGTTATAAAAGTTAACTTTTTTTTATATAAAAGTACTTATTTGTTTGACTGTTCAAATTGAAACTTACAATTTAACATGGAATTCTGAAGATCAGATATAGGCAGCCCTCGTTTTACACTTGTGTTGAGTTCCTACAGTGGCGTCGTAAATCGAATCGATGTAAAATGAACCACTTACAAATATAAACAGAGGGGATGCATTACACACATCCAAAAATATATTATTTTATTTAATGAAACCATGCTAATGTAAGTTTTTACTACTAAAATGAATACACAATATTTCCATATTCTTCTTTCAATTCCTTCCTTTTCATATTACTATTTTAAACAAAAATTCCACACACTCCATATCTTAGTATTTAAAATTGTTTATTTAAAATACTATGCGAATTTTCGGGATGAAATTTTATCGTCATCCTTTCTTCAAGCGAAAAATTAAAATATTCTTTGGAATAAATAAAACAAAATAGTAATGAACATGAAACCAATTAAAAACACGTTGAAGCAATAAATACAATTGTTGCTATAATGAAAGATCATACAAGTTCGTTTCATTACTTCAGACAATTATTGAAAAATAAATATTTAACAATTAAAATAAGAATTTCAATAAATAACAAAATATTAACACATTAGATCAACAAATTTATTGTTTTCACAATAGTATATTCATATAATTTTAATCCATTACTTTAAACAAAATCTGGACATTACTAGTTGCATTATCATCAATAATTAAACACTTCAATAATTAAAGTCGTCAATAATTACAATCTTTTTCACATCCGTTTTTATTAAATCCCTTACCAATATAATAGTAGAAGGGTCTACTTTGGTACCTTCATATCTATTAAAATTATTTCCTTAAGTATATTTTATTATACAGCTTTCTAATATTTTTCGAATTCCTAAATCTGTTTCTTTATATAATACTGTTCTTTACTGTTCATTATATGTCTCTGTTTTAGACAATGTTCTGCTATATCTGACACATCCAAATTTTTATTTTTCAAAGCATTTCCGTGTTCCGACATTCGTTCTGACATTGTTCTTTTGGTCTATTCTATATAAAAATCCACACACATTCTACAGTCCACCCTGTTGTGACGTTAGGATTCTTCTGTCACGTAAAAAAAATAATAACTGAAATAAGTAATAAACTAATCTAAGATATTAAACTAAAATAAGCTAACCGGGGACGACGGAGTTGTAAGTCGTTGACTTCGAGAGTGACAGAGACACCTTCGCCGGGCCCATGAGAGTAAAGGCGCCGCCACCCCAAAACAATCCACCCGTCCCGTTACCTAACTAGTAAACTACACATTAAAATCATCAGAACACTTCACCAAATTACTCAGGATATCCCCACTTAGGTTAAACCCATCAAAAATAAGTGTTTTCCTCATTTTTAAATATAAAAATTAAACCAAGACAAAATTACCAAAAACACTGAAAAATATATTTATTAAAATTCACAAACATAAATTATACAAAACACAAATTTCTTAATCAAAGGTAACCCTTCCATTCCCCATCTAATTAATGTTTTAATCCCTTCCCTTAATCCCCATGGTGCACCATAAATTATTCTAATAAACCAGATAATAATGTTCAAGTTAACACCTTTCACAAATAATAAGTTATTATTACAATAAAATACAAAGTAGAGACTAAGGAGAACATTATGTCAATAAAATAACAAATATCTTCTTTCACTTTGTTTTACATTTTCCTTAATTTTAATATTTCTTTTAAAGTCCTAATCTCAAACATAGAATAATTAAAATGTTAAACTAACAAAGTCTTTCTTCAAGGAACTTATCATTCGGGAACCTGTCTATTACTTTATCTACAATAAGCAATTACTTACATCGCTTTCTTTACCTATCACAGTATTACTTTTCATTTTGGGAACACGACAAAATCATCCCGTCGGGAAGGCAGTTCGAAGGTAAGCGCAAAGTTCGGCAAAGAACGTTCAGCGTAGACTCGGCATAAAACACTTTAAATTTCACAATGTAATCTTGGACATTTAGTCTTTACTTAGCGACATTAGTCCTCCTTTGACTTGTTCGCACACGAGTGGAATACCCAGCAGTGGAGATGGCCAAGCACTTCGTACTCCATGTAGTGTCCCGTTCGGCGTGGAACTCGCTCCCCATCCGGCGGAGCTTGGGCGTCGGATTTTCCCCATCCGAAAAACCCTCTCGAAGGAGTTAACACACTCCGGGAGTCACTACGCCAAAGATCGCCGCTTGCTTAGAGAAGCCACCATAACGTGTAGTCTTGAAACTATAATCTGTGACCGATGGGGGTTTCGGCCACCATCTTCCGTAAATATATTAGTAGCCCAGTCTGGCCTCAGTCCTGCCGGCTCGCCTTACTCCTGACCCCGATATCCATCTGCGTCGAGTCCGTTCAATTCGTAACCCTTTTCATGTGCGGTTGCACGTCAACAATCTTTAGTCATTCTTCCGATCAACCAAACCAAATAAATGCCGAGTGAGGATCAGCTTTTCCCCGGACGGCTGTCCGAGAGCGCCGGTCACTCGTCTACTCCTCCGGCCTATGGTCAACGTATGGCCGGGAGACATTCCACCCTCCCGGGCGGCTTGCCCGAGGGAGAGCGAAAAACTCCCTGCCTTTCGCTTCGAGCTCCAAACGAATTCTCTCTTCTTAAAACTAAAAAAAATGGCAATTCTCACCACGAATTCCCGCCAAAACCAATGATTAATTAATATAGACCAATAAAACACTTGAAATCACATCACATGCAGTCGATGTGAGCGCTGTTCAAATAAACGCTAGCATTCCCTGGGGGGTGAAATCAAAAAACATACTCTCCGACTCCTTCGTCTCTCGGCAATCTAATTATAAACATGTTTTATAAAACTAACAATAGTTAAAAATATAAAAATTACTCAGACAAACCCTAGGTTTATATTAAACAGGAAACACGTTCCCACAACTCTATATAAAAATAAAATACTCATTAATCAAATACATTGACCAAATACGAAATTTTGATGTAAAACACCCCTCGTTCAACTTTTCTACTCAATATTAAAATATATGATAAATAAGCATGTAACGGACATCTTGCATCGTTACACTGTATACTATTCCCATTTTATATTGCCTATCCCTTTGATTTATTTTTTTACATAACAAATTTTTAATTGTATTCTGATATCTAAAACCTACATCTACATAAAAAGATTTACAAATATTCTTTAAAACCATACTATTCTCATTAATATGTGGAATAAAAACTTTATTTGTAAATTTTCCTGCCTCTTTTATTTTGAAAGTTTTATAATCCTTAAATAATTCTCATTAATTCTTAATGAAACTTTCAGAGTAATCATTTTTCTTCAATATTTTAGTCATATCTTCAATTTTTTTTTAACTAAGTATCTTCTTTACTCGTATTCCTATCAATTCTTTTCATAAAATTTTCAACTATATTCTTTTTATACTAATTTTATGTCCCCGTCTAAAATTCAATACATGATCACTCTGACAAGCTTTCCTGTAATGTTCCATCATAATTTTGTTATTGACATTTATCAATTTTACATCTAAGAAATTCAATTTATTATTTTCTTCAATTTCCTTCTTAAATTTAATATCTTCACTTCTTTTATTTAAATTTTCAAAAAAGATATTAAATTGACGCAAGATCCCAAACCAAATTATCAAAATGTCGTCTACATAACGATAATATTCAAACTTATGTTTGTTTTGTTTTTTATTTAATAATTTGTTTTCAAAGTGATTCAAAAACAAATTACATAAACATCCTGAAATTGGAGAAACTATAGGAAAACCTTTATTTTGTTTGAAAATTTTTTTGTCATGTTTAAAATAAGTGTTTTGAGTAACAAATTCAACCAATTCCATAAAAGTTTCTCAGAGAAATTCTATTAAAATAGAATTTCTCTATTCTCAAAAACTTGTTCTAAAACAAAATTAACATAGTTTCATCAACCATTAATTAATTTTAATTAATTTATTAATTGCAATATTAATTTTATTTTAATTGTTAAATATTTATTTTTCAATAACTGTCTGAAGTAATGAAACGAAATTGTATGCTCTTTCATTGTAACAACAATTGTATATTGCTTCAACGTGTTTTAAATTGATTTCATATTTATTACTATTTTGTTTATTTATTCCAAAGAATATTTCAATTTTTCGCTTGAAGAAGGGATGACGATACAATTTCATCCCGAAAATTCGCATAGTATTTTAAATAAACAATTTTAAATACTAAGATGTGTTTGGAGGTTTTGTTTCGAAAGTACAATATTTACGTTCTTTCGTAGACCTAATAAATTAGCATAAAATAATACATAATAACTTAGTTATTATATGTATACAGTGTGAAGTGTGTCAGGATATATTTCTTTTACTAGTAATGGGTACATTTATTTTTGAAAAATTTTATATCAGCATTTACAACAGCATTTATAACAATATTTACGACAGCAATCATAGGCAATCAACGCAAAATGACTTGAGAGAATAAAAAGGAGGAGGGGAGGAACCATGTAGATCAAGTGGGTGTAGCACTAAATACAGATGTTAAAGTAGACTGCGTTCACCGTTTATGGCTGCATTTTCGCTCAAAATACTTAATTTTTCTTTTTTCGCATTTTTTATTTTTTTTTTAATATATTTTTCCTCATTTTCGCCAAAATTTGATTAAACCTTTTTGATCAAACCTTCGTTGCAAACAAACTTTTGAAATCCTAATATATCGTATATTTTTATCATTAAACCTAATAGAAATGAACGGTAGAATTTAATAAATGATTTTAATGATGTAGAGTTTGTTTAAGAGTATTCAATTCATTAAATTCTACTTTTATGTTTAATCTAATTTTGACCCAAATCCTCTGTCCCATATAGAAAGTCTTTTCTACCTCCACACCCTCATTTCTGTTCATATGCATCTCCTTCGTGTTCTTGATGAAAAGGCTGTCTAAAACTGTTCTTGTTGTATTTTTCTCTGTTCTTATGTCATTCATGACGTGATTTCAATGCAATGCTCTGCTAATTCAGGTAATTCATTTCTTCTTTCTTCTTTCTTCTTTATATAACAATTTCTTCTTTATATAACAACCATGTTTATGTATCGTCTCCCTCATCGTTCTTTTACTTTCTCTTACATAGAACGCATTTTCACAATCAATTTTATAAATTACCCCCATTTCATTTTTCATATAATTTTTATTGATCTTTTTACGCAAAATATTTTTGATCCTATTTTTCTATTCAACAACTATATATAAAACCCTCATTTCCTAGCAATTCCAATTAAATTCCTACTATACGACAATTCCTTAGCTTTTTCATCAATTTCCTTAATATTCCTTCTACCATATTCATTTTTTACCCTTTCTATAAATCTCTGACTATTCTATTTAATTTCAGAATTTCTTTCATTGTAATATCATACAAAATCTTTCTAATCGCTTGAATTTATATCAATTCTCCTTTTAAAGCCATCCTTTTAATAAGTTCTTTTTTATTCTTAACGAATTGGCCGGAGTTGAAAGTCAAAAATGTGCTTGCTTTGAATACTTTTCCTACAAATTGAAATAACTCATTTGTAATCAATAATCTTCTTTAAGCAAAAGTCTAAAAAAAATCAATTTGTCTTCTTGTTGTTCTTTCATTTTGAAATTTATGTCTTTGAATATTTTATTTAATTTCTTCACAAAATTAGTGAAATTGTCTAATCGTGCCATATCGTATAATTAAAATATCATCCACATATCGTTAATATTCAAGTGAAATTTCTTCTTTCTTAATACAGTCGTACCTCGATATAAGGTCACCCCTTGGGACCTCGCGAAAGTGACCTTATAAGCGGAATGACCTTATAACCGATTAATACGCATTTGTCAATAAATAAGCATTATATAAATACAGTGCAGTATAATTTTTTGTAAAATTTAATACGTACAAAATTATCAGTTTATTTGGTTTTCATTTTTTTTAATTTAGTTGAACCAATTAAAATTAATTGAATCAGAAAGAAATTATTTTTTTTTTAATTTTAATTCGGAATTAAGTTGTATACAAATAGTATTACTATGCTCAAGCAAAGTACTGATGTACAACTGACCTTACTTAAAATAATCCATAATACAGGACTGTCGCGCTTTTGGTTTCATCTTTTGTACAATGTTTTTTCAGTTTTGTAGTTTCTGAAAATGTTCTTCAGCTCCCTCCATGGCTCGTAAAAAAATGTTTTACGACATTTAATGCTCTGAGCGTTTCTGCTTGTGTAAAGGTAAAGACTTGACGTTTTTAAAGCAACGTGGCTTTTGAAATTTTCTGATAACTAGCGGTCTCAGTTTTTCAGAGCCATCCATATTAGCTCCTAAAAAAATTGTCAGTCTTTCTTTACTTTTTTCCCCCCTATACATTTTTCTTTTTGAAAGTAAGAGTTTTGTCGAGAAAGACTCGGGAAAAAAGTCCACATTCATCAACGATGAATATATCGCACTGTTCATACCGCTTCAAAATGTCATCGAACACGGATTTCTTCCAATCACTTAAAACGCTATCATCTACGTCCCGGCTTCATCGCACAGTGTTTTAAAAATTAAGTCATGTCTTAATTTAAATCTCTGTATCCATCCATTGCTCGCCATAAAATCGTTCTCTCCTAATTCGGCGGCTATTTGTAGAGCTTTTTTCTTTCAGTACTAAGCACGATAAAGGCACATTATGTGCTCTAGCAAATTTTATCCATTGAAGAAGACCTTCTTCAACTTTCTCACACGGTGATAAATGCTTCCTTTTCCTCTTTCCATTACATGTTTCTGCAACAGTATGCGAGGACGGAATATTGTTGAGAGTCATTCGTGGTATCCCACGCTCTTTGGCAAAACATGCTTTCAATAAATTAGATTTTTAAAAATCTTCGAAGACTTTCTTTTTCTCTGATAGAGACAACGTTTTTCTTTTTTTTGTCAACATCATAACACCAGCACAAAAACGGTTGGAATGAGGTCCTTTCCTTCGACTTTCCTTTTGAATTATACAATTGTGGAGCGGGCGGGAATGACTTTTACTTTGGCCGGATACTTTCACTTTCGGTTGTAGGGGTTGAGTTTCCCATCAAAATTTCACTAAAGTAAATTGTATGATTGTACAATTGTATGATTCAAAACCAAAAATACGGAAATAACCGTATTTTAAAAAGAAACCGAGAAAAAAAAAGGTTGCTTTAAATATTTTGTTCTGAATAGCTATTAGTTAATAATTTTGAAATTAATAGAACTCGCTATATAATAACAGAGTTTAGTATTTTAATTTTTTATTGTCAGAAAAAATTAATTTTTATTGAAAATATTTTAAGTAACACCTCAGTAAAACAATTTTATTAAAGGAAATGAAGTTAATGAAAAGGTCTGTATTTTGTAATAACATTTTGGATTAATAGGCGTACAGTGTCTAACATCGGCGATCGGCAATAGTGAATTTTCTGTTTGAATCTCCATATTTTCAAACTATATTCAATTTGAAAATATGGGTTTTACCTTGGTTATAACCTGTTATAAGTGAGATTTACTTCTCACAGAGCTGTGACTAAAGCAAGGAATAACTTGAATTTACTAAATAAATATGCAGTGACAAAGTAATAATTTCTGAATATTTCATTTACGCGATTCGAAAAGAGTACCAACTTTGCAATTTTTTTTTCTAAGCTCAGGAGCAAAACACCCTCTTGATTTTTTTTTATCAGTTACCTTAGACTTTTTTTAGACTTGGGTTGAAATCTCAAATTTTTAAATGCTGCTCCACATGGCCATTTAAATTTTTTCCCAAATGCTTACATGCTGTCTATTACTACAAAACTATTAGTCCTAGACTAATGGCGTTGGAATTTTTGGATTCAGCATAAAAAAATACATGAGAAAAACAAATTTGGTCTTATTTGATTGATTAGGAGATGAGATATTCAAGAAAATATGTCAAAAAAGGGGCGTGGCACAAAAAAAAACTTTAAAAATTCATATCTCGGCAAATATTTGACCTAAAAATCCTATATTTTGCAGAATGTCTTATCTTATGACACTTTACATGCAAATAAATTTTCATA
Organism: Thereuonema tuberculata; assembly: GCA_023159025.1. Taxonomy (NCBI): domain Eukaryota; kingdom Metazoa; phylum Arthropoda; class Chilopoda; order Scutigeromorpha; family Scutigeridae; genus Thereuonema; species Thereuonema tuberculata. The sequence goes on from JAFIDM010049286.1 coordinate 544,807, forward strand.
AAAATCTGTGATGGTGTGGTGAACTCATCGGGTGATTTGACGTGGAATGACCCAAGTCTACCGAATAATAATTCAATCGACCCCCAAAATTTCATGATACCTATGGTTTGTTTTAACAGACTTCCTCTGTTGTTCCATTTAATTTCCATTGTTAAGAATATAAAAAAGAAATTGACTGAATTATCTGAATTAGCAGAAGTGCCGTATGGCAGTCATGTCATGGATAAAAAGATCAAGATCGTAAGAACAAGAAAAGTTACAGAAACTCTTTATATCAAGACCACGAGGCAGAATTTGAACAGAAGTGAGGGTATGGACGTAGATAAAAGGTTTGTACAATGGGCAGATGATTTGCTTCAAGAGGAAATTAGGTTAAACAAAACCGTAGAATTTAATGAATTGTTGTAGAGTTTGTTTAACAGTATTATTAGGTTGAATGATGATATTAGATGATATATAGCGGTTTCATCCACGAAAGTTTCTTTATAAGAAATGTTTGACCTATAATATTATATCTCATTATTAATTTGTCTTTTGTTATATTTTAATAGCTTGAAAAAGAAAGAATGAATATTCTTTCAAAAATTTGTAATTAAATATATTTTATACATAAGACGTACATGTTTTATAAGAAAATAAAAAAAATATGTAACTTTATTTCTCAAATTCAATAAAGTTTTATTACTTACTAAAGTTTTATTATTTTATCATTCTTTAATTTTTTTTTTTTTGAAAACAGTTATTAGAGTTGAAGAATCTCAACATTGTAAACTACTATTCAATCCAATTGGAAGAATATTGAAAATTGGAAAAATTTGCAATTTAAGAGGCCAAACTTGCAGATTAACAATTACAGACAAGATAAGTAATTTGAAAATTACTGTACCAATCTATGAATGTCAGGTAAGATAATGCAAAAACAAACAAAAATAAATTACAGTAAATTCCCGATTATCCACGGGGGGCTTATCTGCTTTGCGGATTATCCGCGGACCTCTCCTGTTTCCATTTTTACAATAAATTACGGAATTAAAAAAAAAAAAATCTAGAATAAGGTAAATAATAAAAGAGGCTAACAAAGTAAGTGTAGACAATTATAGACAAACAATTTAAAGAACGATCTTATGGGCGGAGCTTAGGCTGGTAGTTACACTAAATTACAGGAGAGACTTCCATAATAATAAAATTTAAAAATAAATAAATAATTTAAAATAAAATAATTGTTTATAAAGTATGTACTGAAACTGTATGTATTGCCATTTTAATGTAAATAAAACATATTAAAAGCATTTTTGTGTTGATTTTCGTCCTATTTCGGATTATCCGCGGAAATCGCTTATCCGTAGTTGCTGTGCCACCCAATTCCGCGGTTAATCGGGAGTTTACCGTATATAATTATTAAAGATCATGAAAAATGTGACTCCTCCAAAAATTAAAAACAACATAATAAATACACATTAAAAATAAAAAAGAAAAATTGATGTGCTGGCATGCGCCAGCCTCAAACGAATTTCCTTCAGCATAAAAATAAACATATCTAACCATTGTTGTTTATACAATTTTAGATATATTGTGTGTTTGCTTTTAAGCTTCAAGAAATTCATTTAAGACTGGCGGATGCCAGCATTTGAATTTTTCTATTTTATTTTTAATGTGTATTTATTATTTTATTTTTAATTTGTGGAGGTGTCACATTTTCATCACCATACCTCTAATGAACTCCGTATTGAGACCTCGCTGTCTATTCGTGATTACTCTCAGCTGATGATCGTCAATAAAGCATGAAACGACCGTACTGAGATATCATCTAGTAAACACTTGGTCTCATACAGTATTCATAATTTATTGGCTATAATTCAGATCAGAAATGAAACAATAATTAAGTATTAAACGTGAATTTTAAGATTAATTCTCGCTTTTTTTAAATGAGTACAAATGGGGTCAAGTAAAATTGTTGATTAGATAAATCTTTTCGTTGTATATTTTAAATTTTGACAAATATTTTTTGCCAGTTTTATTATATAAATTATAGGTAGAACTGCTATGAAATAAAATGAATATATTTCTTTTTTGTTAAGTTACAATGTTCTTTGGAAAAATTACTTTAAAGGTATTTTAGGTTTTATTGTCTTTAATAAAAAGCTTGAGCCTCTACAGACGCTTTTCACCAAAGCAAATTTGCTAAGAAAATCGCCCTGAGAGAGTTTGAACCCCATGAAGGCATTGTTGATAGTATCGCCGTGTGAAGACAGGTTCCAAGGCATGATCTTGCTGGTAAATAGCTCCAAGAATTCTTAGACAGTACAAGTGGCTGGTGAATGCTATCAACGTCAAAGTACTTAGTAGCAAAACTAGTAGAGATCGGCTATAACAGGAGTTGGCTGCCCAGGCTGTAACCCCAAGTGTGATGACCGTGTACTGATCGACCACTGTAGTCAGATTGGAGCCATGGCCTTGCCAAAAGAAAACTGGATTTGTGCTGAACACAATATGTCTTCAATGTACAGGATTCTCAGGCTCGAATCCACTTCAGACAGTTGGGTGGCAGTTGTAGAAGGTCTTAAGGGATGCCAAGAATGAAGTCTAGAATCTACCAGTCGTCGCCAAATTGTGTCCCTGATACTATACGAGTCGTGGAGGAAGTTGGCATTTGGTTGGAGGACAAGGACGCCATTGGTATCGTTATGACTGTTCACATGATCGTACGTCTCCTCGAGCACTTATTTTCCTGGGACGGTCGGATCCTTCGTGGGCCCTCCTGGACCCATTTCTGACAACATCGTCTGACTGCCGCATCATATTCACCAAGATGGCGGCTGATAGGTCTACAAACCAGCCAGCTTTTCTTAAATCTATGATGCGATCTCTTTCAAACTTGCTCATTTGCTAGTGTAGCCGAAGCGTATGACATAGAGGTTTCCTCACAGACACTTAAAGCAATGAAACACCAAAATCAGTCAGATTTGTCCCTCAGTCCGGACGCCGGTCCTTACGTTGGTCCCGGAATATGGACTTCTCATGCCCTTTGGAGATGCGTTCATTGGCGATGAAATTTTCATCATTTGCTTATCTAACCGAAGACTAGAGTTTTCGCGTCTGTCGCTCTGTTTGTCAGTGTAGAATAAAAATCTTATGAACGTTGTAAGAAGTTGTACCTTTGATCAATTTCAATTCTTTTTTTTATGGTTTTAGTGTTTATTTGTTTTTTTTTTTATTCTAAGTAAAAAAAAAAGAAAAGTTTAAAAATTAAAATACTAATATTAATATTTTTTTTAGGATTTCTATTTAACCATACCGGAGACTGTCGATAACATTTTCTGTAAGGTAAATACAACTTTTGCAATAAAAAAATGTTAATAATAATAAAACTTATGAATAAAACGTGCAATAATAATAATAATAATAATTAGTAAATAATAAATTAGACTCTATGAAATAGAACTAATCTATGGAATCCTTATTTCAATAACAGCATATTTCTCAACATTCCTTTTCTCATAAATTGAAGTTATTTTTAAGAACTGAACAAAACATTCTTATCTTAAAAACTTTATTGTTAACTCAGTTTTTAATTGTAGAACACTTTTCGTCCTTTCTAATTTAACATTAAAAACCTTATTCCAATAAAACTAATTTTCATTTAATGTTTTGGTGAATCTTAATACAAAGAAAAAACAAACAAACCAATGATACCTTTTTTTTTTTAAGTTGGTTCATTTGTTAGTAATCTATATTACTAAAATCTTTTATTTCTCTGTCTGTCTGTCTTTCTGTCTGTCTGTCCGGCGCAATTTTCTGTGAGAATGGAAAATAGAAATAATTTTTACACTGAAACATCCGCGACAGGAATCGAACTAGGCCAGTCAATAAAAGCATCGAACATCGCAAATGCGCATGTATCTATGATTTTTTTATATGTTGTTAGGACCCCTGAGAGTAGTTTATACCCAAGTTTGCAACCCTGAAAACCCTGTGCTACTCCTGTGGTGTTCGAAAAACTGCGAAATTCGGGTACTTGTGTCAGTTTTGTCGAAAAAAACACCGGAAGGAAGCGTTTCTCGGGTATCGTCATTCGGTACTTTTGTAAAGCAAACTAAATTTCCTAGAATTTGAGCCCAACACGAGCTCTCTAGGTTCATTGGTTGCGGAGATATAGCCATTGAAAGATGGGCAAGTTTTTCCAAAAAGTGGAAAGTTATCGGTAGGGCCATGTTCCAAGACACGTACCGATTAAACTAATGGTTCTAGACAAAGATCATGAGAGAAGAAGTTGTAGAGAATTGAATTAGCTGCAATTTGATTCCAAAATGGTGCCTTTAGGCCTCATAGTTACCTCAAAAACGAAAAAATAGTAAAATATCGTAATTTGGAAAAATGAGGAAGACATTGTTCTGAATCATGTTGGTATGTATTTCTTTAAAAAACACGTACAAGAATGTGAAGTTAACATTGTAGATGTAACATATGGCTTCAAATAAACATGCACTAAACAAATAAACGTAAACAGAAAATAAACAACGGAAACATAAATGTAAACAAGAAAATTCTAAATACACAGTCAAGTCTAAACACCGCAGTAGTTTAGAACTTCGCCCTTTTGGAAGGGCCGGGTCTCATCTAGTCTGGATCAGTGGGGGAGAGAGTGGGAGGATGGACGACGATTTCTGGAGGTGGAGGCGGGTCGTCATATGGTGTTGGGTCGTCCACATCCTCATCCTCCTCGTCCAGGACGATAGGGGTGACGTTTGTGCAACTGCGCTCTTAGCAAAAGGAACAGAAGATAGAGCACTTGAGCCCTGCCTTTCTGCAAGTGCACACCCTAAGCACCCTTTCTTGCATTTGCAAGCCAGCATTCTAAGCAGGGTCTGAGGAGCGGGCTCTGCGCACATTGTGATGGGCATGAGATCTTGTTCGCTGGTGGCCCATCCCCAATCACAAGGGTTTTTGACGACCCCCAACCATTTTTGCACCTGATGTAGGTCCTCCACGAACCTCTGGGTGGGGGGGGGGGGAGGCGGGCAAGGTTGACTTTGGCCGTTGCTGTAGATTTTACAAATGCTGAGTATCGCAGGATGTTCAGCGTTCCCGCATCTCCGCCGTACAGGTTCATCAAGATCTTCTCGCCAGCATTTCCTACTTCGTCCTGGTTTGAGTTTCGATCAAGAAAAATGCTGGCGAGATCTATCAGTGGTTTTTTTTTTGAGGACATTGCACCACTTCATCTTTTTTGCCAGAAAAGGGCAGAGGTCGTGTCACACCCACTGATGGTATGCAGGACAAAACCATCCCTCGTTTAACCTTCATTTCTCCACATGTGAAGGAATTTGCTGTATAGTAAGAGCACTTTGACCCACCTCTGCCGCCTGTCTGGAAGTACACGTTCGTCTGTCCAGAGCTTAAGCCGTTGAGGAGGACTAGTAGGTCGACGTCCTCCCCAATGATGAAAACTTGGTCGAACGATGAGCTCTTGGAGAGTTCAGTCATCACTATATCAGTATCGGCATCTTCTTGTGATTGACCTCGATACCCTGCCTCTCAAATTCAGTATGCATCATGGTGATCAAGCGGCGTTTGTTAAGATTCATTGGAGAGCAGTTTTGCCTGGGGCACTTTGATGGGTGTTGATTCTTCAAACAAAATGTCACTACAGGAGAGAGAAGCAGAGCGTCGCAGGCGTTCGGCTAATTTAGTGCTCCTCATAGATGCATCGTGTGGGTATCCATCACACACCACAGCTACGTTTGTACCGAAGTGGTTGAAAACGTAGCTAACGTATCCCGCCACAATGGCTCTGACTGAATCATTGCGATGCCAGATCACCTTGTACAGAAGGTAATCACCATCGACCACTGTGAACGCACTGTTTCCAGGGTTGATATGTTCCGTGACCGGTGTAAATGCTGAATAGAAGGAGGATTTCGTGCCCTTGCTCATTCCTTCTGCAGTGAACAAGAACAATGGATACGGTGCTAGCTCATATGCAAAATGCTGCGTCAGTTGTTCATCTGATTGTTTGTGACGCAGACCCTCTGGAATATAGTAAGGGGATCAACATCAACTCTCCTGTTGAATACTTTCACAGAGGTGGTAACTGATGCCAAGGTCTTCACTTTGTCCTTTCGTTTGAAAGTCACTTTACCAAAGGTGTTACCAACAATGTGTTTCACTCCTTCCGCTAAACAATCGACCCGACTGCCAGGGACCTGGCACACATGATTTCTATAGAAGGGCACCGGTAAGAAAATTTTATAACCTTTCTCATGCTGTCCCTTTTTTACATAGGCATTGCACACAGTTCTCGGTCTCACTTCCATGGCTACAAATAATTCCGAGAACCACAGCGCAGGGAGCCCCGTCGCGATACTCGCCCATATTACTGTTAAATTTGTGGAGTACCTTCGTGAACTCATCTGTATTACGGGGTTATTATGTATTATCTATGTATTGTGTAAATTTGAATGTCGGATTTTGTAGGTATGTTTCTTTGAAGCCATGTTTTCCATCTACCAAGTTAAATTCGACAAACCTGATACAAGTGCCTGAATTTCACACTGTTTCTAGCATCATAGGAGTAGCACAGGATTTTCAGTGTTGCAAACTTGGATATAAACTACTCTCATGGGTACTAAAAAAAAAAAAAAAAACGATACATGCGCATTTGCGATGTTTGCCTTTTTTTGTGTCGATATTGACTGGCCTACATTTTTTCGTTTCTGAAGAAACTATGAGGCCTAGAGGCACCATTTTGGAATCAAATTGCAGCTAATTCAATTCTCTACAACTTCTTCTCTCATGATCTTTCTCTAGAACCATTAGTTTAGTCGGTACGTGTCTTGGAACATGACTCCACCGATAACTTTCCACTTTTTGGAAAAACTTGCCCATCTTTGACTGGCTATATCTTCGCAACCAATGGACCTAGAGAGCTCGTATTAAGCTCAAATTCTAGGAAATTTAGTTTGCTTTACAAAACTATAATGACGATACTCGAGAAACGCTTCCTTCCGGTGTTTTTTTCGACAAAACTGACACAAGTGCCTGAATTTCGCAGTTTTTCGAACACCACAGGAGTAGCACAGGGTTTTCAGGGTTGCAAACTTGGATATACACTACTCTCATGGGTCCTAACAACATATAAAAAAATCGTAGATACATGCGCATTTGCGATGTTTGCCTTTTTTTGTGTCGATATTGACTGGCCTAAACCTGCAACCTTATGATCCGAAGTCAGATGACTTATTCATTAGGCCATAGGGACTACAACTATCTTCATATTGTTTTTTGACTTACATCTCCTTTTCTTTTCCACCATCAATAAGGAATGTATTCAATCTTTTTTTTTTTGAAACTCAAGATTGTTTATTTATTTCCCATCCGTCAGTTTTTTTGTAATTCGAAACTGACAATTAGAACTATAATTGCCGAAACGTTGCAATTTTTTAAATATTTCTATTTAACCAAATTCTATGTGATATTGAAAAATATGTGCGTGTACACGGCAGATGTTGGAGTAAAAAAAACAGTCAAGAAAGAAAGAAGCACTCTTTTTTTGAGGTGGAATATCGAAAAAAATCACTATTTGCAGCACAAAAACCATCAATATTTGTAATTCAAACGTCACTGAAAAGTGACAATTATAATAAAAATGAGAGTCAAA
>JAFIDM010049286.1:557463-581970 GCA_023159025.1 Thereuonema tuberculata
TTTGTTTAAACGATTTGTAATATAATAGGTTTGTTTATATAATTGGTGATATGATATAATTGTTACAGTTTACTTTGTTATTATATTTTGTGTTGAATAAGAAGAGGGAAGTTTTCTCTTTCTTATTTTCTTCTTTATTTTAATAATTTGTATTCCTGAGGAAGTCCAATCGTAAGGACGAAATATAGAATGTCAAGTAAAGGAGTTGTAAGTTTGATTGTGTCTATTTTCAAAATTTGAATAGGTTTGTCCCTAAAATTGTGCTAGTCTGAAATCGGGATTGATAAGAAAAAAAGATTATAAATTGTTAATTAAAACACTAAATTCGTGGTAGTAGAAGAATAAAACAAAAAACTTCAGACATTGAAAGCAGACTTTATGGTAGATTATTTAAGTCGTCTGTATTACTGTATTACTGTATGCAGTATTTGTGGACCTGGAAAAGGCTTTTGACAGAGTGGATTGGAATAAACTTATGGAAATCTTGAAGAAAATTGGTGTGGATTGGAAAGAGAGAAGGCTAATAACTAATCTTTATATGAAACAACGAGTCAAAGTCAGGATAGGAGAAAAATTGTCCGAGGGAAGTGGAATAGGGAGAGGGGTGCGACAAGGATGCCCTCTGTGATAGGACAAGGATGCCCTCTACGCTGTTCAACATCTACTTAGAGGAGTTAGTGAAGAATTGTTTTCAGAACATGGGAGGGGTGATAGTAGGAGGAAGAAGAATAAAGTGCATAAGATTTGCTGATGATATGGCATTGTTAGCAGAAGAGGAGATGATACTAAGGGATATGCTACTGCAGCTGAATGACAGCTGTGAACAATATGGAATGAAGATAAATGTAAACAAGACAAAGACTATGGTTATCGGAAGAAAGACAAAGTAGATAAACTTAAGTATTCGGAATGAGACATTGAAACAAGTGAACAACTTTAAATACTTAGGGTGTACTATAAGTGGTGATATGAACTGCTGCCAAGAAGTCAAGAGGAGGATAGCAATAGCAAAGGAGGCTTTTAATAGGAAAAGGAGCATCTTCTGCGGACCTCTGGAAAAAGAACTAAGGAAGAGACTAGTGAAGTGCTTTGTGTGGAGTGTGGCATTGTATAGGGAGAAACATGGATTACGACGCAGTGAAGAGAAACGACTAGAAGCATTTGAAATGTGGATATGGAGAAGAATGGAGCATGTGAAATGGACAGACAAAATAAGAAATGAAGCTGTGCTAGAAAGAGTGGGTGAAGAAAGAACAATGTTGAAACTGATCAGGAACAGAAAAAGAAACTGGTTGGGTCACTGGCTGAGAAGAACCTCCCTAATGAAGGATGCACTGGAAGGAATGGTGAACGGTAAAAAAGTTCGAGGCAGAAGAAGATTTCAGATGATCGACAACATTAGGGTAAATGGATCTTATGTGGAGACGAAGAGGAAAGCAGAAAATAGGAAAGATTGGAGAATGCTGGGTTTGCAGTGAAGGACCTGCCCTTGGCAGAGAACTATGTATGTATATGTATTACTGTGACCGAATTGCTGCAACTTGAAATAAGTCATTCATTTGGATGTATGAGCTATGATAAGTACGGAAAATGCCTACAGCTGATATTCTCTGTCCAATGACCACGAATTAGAAGCCTGCCAATAGCTTGCATTTAAATCTGGTAGAGAGAAGATTGCGAACCAAAAATCAATATCGAAAGATTGTTAATAAATTCCTAAAAGCCTTATTCAAATAAACCTAACTTTCCTTGACTAAGTCCTTGAAGATGACGCAATGAAGTTTTTAAATTTGAAATCCATACTTAAATTTCATTGTTTCCATATAATCTGAATTTATCCCCAGCAATTTTTATTTGCTTTCTTACTTAGAGTATTTGATTCGACAGTATTCATCCTGTACTGAGAATACAAATGTGTTGCAAAAGTACAATTGCTCTAGAACAGATTAAATTATTAGACACGATGATAAGTATCTCATTTTGAAAAGTAGATTAAAGTGAAATAAATTGAATGATTTTGTTAGGCAGCATCAATCTTCTCTTATATTCGCATTTTTTAACTGTGTAAACTTTTTTTCTATTCCTAGAAATCCTATATTCTTTTAATATCCACAATATTTCGTCATTCTTTTCGAAGGACTTCATCAGGTGGTTCAAGAGGACAAGAAAACAAAAAAACTATTCTTTTTCCTCAACATAACATAAGGGTTACAAAATAAGAACTAAAAACATTTTAGTAAATATATTAACAATTGAAAACTGTCTTATTCAGCAGAATATTTATTAATAATGATAGCAAAACACATAAATAATGATAACAAATTAAACACTAACCACAACAATGCTTCATGAACAACAATAACATTACTAACATTCTCACATTATATCAAAAAACTTGTTTATTCATAAATTCTTTAACATATCCAAATGATGCACTACTCATTTTTAAGAAACTTATCCTTGCTATTAATCGGGACTTGTCGAACATAATTTTGTTTTAATTGTTGTTGACAAACAAATGATATCTCCTATGACGCGGGACTTGTCGGACACCCTGTGTTTTCTTATACGTATCAGAAGATGTTGCGAAGCATTTTGATTGGTTTACTAATCGCAACACTATCTTGTTTTCTATTGTTTTAAATTGCCAAAAACTTGGTACGTTATTCCTTAAAACTCAATAACAAAATAAAAACAATAATTTTAATTTGCATTAATTTATTATATTAAAATATTTTTTTCTTTAACAGAGTGATTGTCAATTTCCTGGTAAATCTGTTCATCTGGCAGGTGAGTTATTTAAAAATCTACCTATTTACTAATCTGTTAATAATGGTCCTCTGTCCAATGTCATAATTTCCCCTCTCATGCATTTTTCACGGTTTATGTAACCAAATTTAAATGATGATTAGGTTTTTTTTTTTTAATATAAAAAACCTTGGTAGATATTTATCTTACTTTATATTCTCTAATCCCTTTTTCTTTCTTATTTTTCCTTCTTCACTCGAAATAGCTACAATCTTTTATTCGATTCTGTTCATTTCTTTCCTCTATCGATCACTTTCTGCTCATTGACTTCTACCAGGCAATCTTCTTTCATTTCATTTTCATTCTAGTGCTTCTATGATCCTATACGTCTCCGGTTTCCATATTACTTGTCCAAACTGTCTCCTTTCTCTATTATTTACGTAAATACTACTGACCTTTGTTGTATTGTTTCACTGTAATTCTTCTTTTGTTATCTTAACTTGACCAGTTTTCTGTTTAAGTATCTGCTTTTGCAATATGGTGCAGGATGTTTTTTTTTTTCCCTCATTACTTTCCGTTTTTTTTTTTTATCGCGTGGTATTAATTAGCCAGGAGGTGAATGCAATTGTCTGGCTGCCAAAATTGCTAGTTCTTTAGAAATACCCAGGGTGCACGGGGGACAACCTATCTTTACACCCGCGGGAACAGACGAAACACAGAAGAAGAAAGGTACATCCAATCTAACGCAGGGATTCGAACCCAGGTTTCGACACATATGTCTCATGGAAGACAAGACTATGCCAGAATGGCAAAGTACTTTCCATAGTTCCTATTGATACTAATTGATACTTAAATCTCTTGATAAATCTCTGCTGACAGGCAATGGTTTTGCAAACCAAGTCCTTTCCATTTTCCGATCTGTTTGTGATTCTAAGAATACTATTATAGTGTAGCACATATCTCGCAATAAAATTAATAACTATTTTCTTGTTAGTTGTACTCCTTATTTTTATTTCTATTTTATAATACTTATAATGGCGACAAATATTAGGAATAGATAATAAAAATATAATAAAATAATATTATTCTACTCCTATCATTGAGATAATTTAATTACTTTTTTTTTTTTCACAGAATTAAAATCATTTCCTGAAACTCCACCTTGTACACACATATTTCCTAGCCTGTTTAACATTCATTACCAACTGGTTCAAGCTGAAAGGTGAATATTAACATCTCATTCCGTTGAAATATATAGTCGAAATAGATAAATTAAAAAAAAAAATTACTGTTTTGTGGAAAAAATGTAATTAACGAAGTTTTATCTTTTTTGTTTTTATTAAAGTTTTTACTGCTACATTCGTTGTTACATCTCATTACATGATCACTAATTTCTTGTTTTTATTTCTTTAACAGAGATAAAATCAGATTCCGTTTTACTACAATGATGTGCAGCAACTTCAGTGTTGTACTGTACAAGCCTTGTGGAGACTGTCACTGTCAATCGTGGACTAAAACGTATAAAACCACCGAACTGCTTCTGGTAGATAGCAACCTTTACTCGAAATAAGTTGGTGACATTTGGAGAGAAATTTGAAATACACTATTTAAATGCGTCATTAAATAAGTATTTAAATACTGCATTTTAACTTTCGCACCAAATATCACCAATTTAATTGACTATACTAGAATACTAATCCTGGAATGTTAGCAAACATTCATTAATTTATATCTGTGTACCGGAGGTAAAAGGCACTACGTCCATTTTTTACGAAATTAAGGTTTTAACAGTGTCCTATGCAATATTTTTTTTTAGAGATACAAAAGCAAAATATCCTAAGCCTAAAAAATAACAGATTTAGTCAGTTGGAAACTGCATATGTACAACATGCTTGCGAGGAAAAGAGCACTATTATTAAACATTACAAAAACTTAAATATATATTTTAGATATGTGTAAACGGTATATACTATGCCATAAAAAAAGTTTACAAAGAGTGTCAATCAAAGTGCAAAATTTAAGAAAACATTTTGTACAAGAATCATTCAACTGGTTCTCCTGAAAAATTTAATATTTGTGACATAGTGCCTTTTACCTACGATACACAGATATGTGTAGTTGCAAACTGACGACTCGCCCTAAAAAAATAGAACAAGAGCCGTGAAACTCGCTGTGGAAATGCCTCTGGGGTAGATATATAAATGATTCATTGCCAAAGAACCTATCCGTCTTCTTTAATGGTATGGTATGTTGTCATGATAGGTTTTTATTTTTATTCATTTTAATTTCGACCACTTCTCAGCGTTGCGGTATAAGAACCAATGAATGACCATTAGAATAAAGCCATGGTAGTCAGTCCGATGTCCTTCTGCCAGGTAAAGATATTCGGTTTCCATTTATAGATGACTGAACGAAATCTAGTACCATTCTAGAAGACCCAGGGGAAAATCTCCGATCTTCGCCAGGAATGGGGATAATTTCTAAAAAAAATTATTATTTAAATAGACGCGAACAATAATTTTAGAATGCCTGATGTATTTTTTTTTAAATCGATAAATATTCGAATTTGCGAGTTGAAAGTTGGCTTTAGCTACGTCCACCAGATACGCTTGGCTGCCATGTTGCTTCAACTGTGACGTCACAACTGTTGAACTTTCGCTTTTGCTGTTAAGTGTTATTGAAACACTGGTGGTTCACTAAATTATTGCAATCAATGGAAATAAATTTTATAGGTGAAAATTCACAATGTTGCAAATACTGTATTTTAGCATTTTGTACAACTGTTGAACTGTAAATGTTCAACAGTTGCTACAATTTTATATATGTTCCAATGAATCCAAAAAGGCTAAAGCAGGGTTAGATGTTATTCGTCGAGACAAGGTTTTCAGCCCGTAATCTACGCTGTTTATATGTCAAGATCATTTTAATGCAAATAAAATAGATCACCTAAGAATCCTAAGTGTTTATTATTTATTTAATTATTACATTTAATTGTTAAGTGAATACTAAATATTGACAAATAGCAGGTTTCTCAACCCACGTGTTGTCATCGGCATTGTAGAAGCACTTAACTGTATCGTGACATTAAATGGTAATAAATGAAATATGTAGATATACGGAAATACGTATGTAGTTATATCTACGTACATCTTCATTCAGATTTATTGACGAATCTTTTCTAAAACGGCGTTATTTTGTAGGGCATTAAGGCAAAAATTCAGCGAAGAAATTGAAATGTTTAAAATTATTATTTCTATATATTCTTTTTTTCCGAATTAATGCGCTCTGGTTGTAATTTCATATCAAGCTAATAGTATTAATAAAAATTGAAACTTTGAGTATTTCAATTATGTAAATTTTATATTTCCTTGGAATATTTTTTAAAAACAAAATAACTTGACATAGAATAAATATGTAGTAATTTAAAAACACACGCCATTACATTTATAATCATAAAGAAATTAAAACTAATTTGAACAAAATGACAACAAAGGAATTAGAAAATTAAAACATAAATGTAAAACAAATGCAAACAAAATCAGATTAAACTAGAATCATAAATAATAAATCCAAAACAAAATAAAAATATAATAAATGTAATTTTAAAAACCAACAAGAAGTGTTTGAAAAAAATGATAAATTGCTGAAATATTTGACAGCACAAATACAGATCTAAAAAAATTAAAGAAACAAGTTTAAATGAAAATAAAAATTGAATTAATTCCTGAAATGAAAACAAATGAAAAGAAGCAATAAGAGGATAAATCATAAATGAATTCGAGAAAAGAAATTTAGTTGTTTGTTTGTTTTTCTTATCGAGTAGTTGCAAGAAGCTGTCGACGAATCCTGTGTTTCGACAGGAGTACATACGTCACAATCTACTTAGCCAACAGGAGAGCGTTTTTAAACCCCCACGGAAATGGAAAGCGCTTTTTCCCAATGAAATACTTAAAATAAAATTAAAATATTGGACACAGTGCTTCACGATTACATATAGTTATTATTTACGCCAGCAAAATGAAATATTTCAGTGTTAGGATTTATCCCCATTGAACCCAGCATAGTATGATCGTACTATTGTCCTCCAAATGAGAGATGGCCGCCCTGTTTTTGTGAGATCTGCGCATGTATGATCGATTAGTCTGGTCAGGCACTTCCGTCTGATTTTATGACAGGACGCCGCCATTGTGCTAATCGTTTGTTACTTTGCAAAAGAGCATTGTATTTATAAATAATATATATTTATTTATTTATATAAATACTTATTGTTAGCAACTGGTATTGAAATAACGCTAAATAGTCGAGAGACGTTTTAATTTGGCGTTATCAACATGTCTTTCTCAGTGAAAACAGACGACGGCGTCCATTGTGACAGGAAAACATAATTGATCAGCTACCGGAAGGGCTGCGCAGTTCAAACTTCCGCCGGCCGACTTTCATTTGGAGGACAATACAAACACTTGACTATTTAAGATCAGAAAATGCTGCCCTCGCGACGAAAAGTAGGACCGTGTGATTTGGCTATTAGTAATTGTCATGCTCCTTTTGCTCACAGAAATAGAACTTTCTGGTTCAAAGAAATAGAATGCCAGTTTGAACTACTTGTAATCACTATCACATGACTTACACTAAAATAATACAGTTTAAATCTAGTTTAAAAGTTATATTATAATGAAGTTATAATCAGGTGCTTGCTTTAGATATTCTTTGAGAACCAAACATCGGCATTATTATAACACAAGTTTTTATCAACAATACATAATTAATCATATTTACTTAAATCTATTTCTATCTCTTTAGAATAAGAAATTTGACTATACTTATGAGTTTAGAAGAATTCGACCTGGTAACTACTGCATCGGGGTAAGTAAATCTTTAAAGAAAAATAGTTTTAATCATTTATTATATCATTTTTAAAAGTAACTCCGAAAGCTTTTCAATAATACTGCCCTTTTCATCTTATAATGAATCAAAGTTCGACTTTTCTGTTACACGAAGTAAACACTATATCAATGTTAACTGCTTTTTTATGAAGGAAACTGGAAATTTATTAGTAAACATTAATAATCACTTTCTATTTTGATATCAATTAAAGTCATATGTAAGGAATTTTGGTGAAAATAAACCCGGTAATTTGAGAATGAAATTATTCTTCTTTAAGCTAAGACAATAAAGAAGTTTGACAAAAAATGATCTGATGCGAAATTTTATTCCTGAATACGGATCTTATATTGGTAAAATATGGAGGTTTTTGCTGTGAAAGGTAAAGGACGTTTCATTCTGAACAAATCCCGATAAGTCCTATAAAAATTGGCGTTATATCCGTATAAAAAGAAGAAATTAAAGACAATAGTCATGGTTTAAAAGGACCAAGGCCTAAAAGAGTATCGGTATCCTATTACATGAACTGGCAAATTCATTGCAATACAAACACAGATCACTTCTACTAAGTTTATTTCCAAAGTCGATGGCAATAACAGGTTCTCGTTATGTTCAAATGAATGTAGAGAATCAGACTGTAAAGCGAATCTTGAGTTGTCTTGAAATCTAACATTGGCTCATTAATCCTACTCATGACATATACTTTAAACACTAGCGCAAATGGGCTTGCTTAAGAGAATCTGTTGCGTTTAGTTTATTCTCATTATATTACAAGAATGTTGTTTGACTGCATAGTTCGGTTATGACTGGACAAAGCTGGTTCTGTCTATTCAATTTCTATAATTGTAAAGTTAAATTTAATTGCATCTATTGATATGTGAGGTTTATCTGGTTACGTTAAATAACTTTCACCACATTTCGTAAATATTACTAATCAGTTAAACATTTTTTTTTTCTTTTAGAGCACTAGGAACTTTTAAAAACGTAATATCAGTATTACACGCTATTCAAATTAAACATTAAACATAATTTGTAATTTAAGTTTTATTTTTTTAAATTTGATTTTTTTTTCTTCAGATAACAGCCCGTCATATATTAGATATCTACTCAAGTGCTGCAATGAGTGTTATGAGTATTTCTGTTCAAGCAAGTAAAGATTCCTTTTAATTTAATCTCTCACTGTAAATATTAATAAATCTAATATTTTAATGTAGAATAAAAATTTAACGTGTGTGAGGAATCATTTGATGAAGTGACTTCTGCCAATATACATAATTAAAAAACATAAACTGGAAAAAATCCCAATCGGTTTCGCCGGATCACTGCCAAGCATCATCTAGCGTGTGAAGACATTTTGTTCAGTCAATGCAGGATTCCCGACATGATTTCAATGTGTTTCTATTCACCAATCGAAGACTCTGAATACAGGAATTGTATTCAATCCCCTATGTACTCCTTTCGCAATCAACAATTGGCTTGGTCCTCTACCCATCTCCCTACTGCAGAAATGGTTATACCTCATTTACATCTTGAACTTCATTGGTTTGGACCCGTGCTTTTACCGACAAAGATTGAATATTTTCACCAGATGATCCGGCAAAATTGATCGTAAATTATTTTTCTTGTTTTTTTTTTAGTTATGTGTTGGTAGAAGTTACTTAATCAAATCTAATATTTTTTAAGTTTACACGTTAAGATGTCTAAAATTTATTTTGCTTTTGATTGAATTACAATAATAATAAAATAAATTCATTTTTATTGACTCTCTTAAAATATCGGTATTAACATTTTACCAAAGAGTATCTTTAATAATGGATACTAATCTACCAACTTGATGTGATTAAAATTATTCGACAGTAGATACTTTTACTAACTAAAGCTGATTTTTATAAACTTTCTTTGGAAATGGAGAATTTTTTAAAAGTTTAGTTTATGCACACACACAGGACAAAAACTTAGATCCCCTGAAGTATATTGTACCCAATAGTGAAGTGGTCCGCCTTTGGCGCGAAAGGCAGCCATGATAAGGATCAACAAGTCTATGGATGAGGTTCACATCGATTGCAAGCCACACTGTCAACACCTCATCCCGAAGTTCGGCGAGGGTCATAGGATGCCTACGACTCCGTTGGTCCCACAGATTTTCAATAGGATTCAAATCCGAAGATTTGACTGGCCAGGAAAGATGGGAGGGCTCGTGATACCATTTAGTGACAGTGAAGGCACTTGCAAGTTATCATCATAAAAAATTAACTATTAGGTACTATATACTGTACTTCAGGGGTCTAATTTTTTTGTCCGGTGTCTATGTGTATTTACTAGTTATTTTTAATTTAAAATAAAAGTAGACTTTTAAACATCATTTTCACGACTTTAAAAATAATAATAATAAAATGGTAGAATTAACACTTTAAAGAAAGTAGATGCTAAGATATTTAAGGAAATTCATGTTCTTTTTTGTGAAGAAAAGGGAGATAAATTTTTAATGTTTCTCATTTTTCTATTTTTAATAGCACCACGAGATGTACAAGTTATTAAACCCGATGAAAATCAATCTAACGACAGTAAATTGAAATGGGTAATGTTATCTATATCTGCAGCAATGTTATTGTGTATTTTGATGGTCATTTTATTTGTTTATCGTAATAGAAAAAGGAACAGAGAAATATGTAAGTTCAGTATTTTATTTTTATTGCTATTAATACACTATAAGGCCAAAAGTATCCGAACACCCCTCTGGAGAAGTGGATGTGGCTATTATCGTATGCTATGACATTATAGAACGAGGTGAAATTGGTCACCGCAGCATCGGCGGTCATAAACGGACCTTAGACGGACAATGAGTAAATCAGCAGAGCTGAGTGATTTCGAACATGGCGTGATCTTTGGATGCCAGCGGTGTAACAAATCGATTCGTGCAAAACCGACCTTACTACAGGTGCTGCGATTAACTATAAGTGATGTCATTATAAAATGGAAACATCTTGGAATGACAACGGCAGGAAGGCAGGTGGTAGGCCAAAGAAACCCACAAATTGAAGCCATCGAACCCTCAAGAGGAACATAGAGAAGAAGAATCGCAAGTTCCCGTTGGCATCGATCACTAGTGAATTCAAAACAGCTTCAGGCGTCATCGCTAGCACCAGGACTGTTTGTCGATAGCTGAAACACAGGTTTCAGTAGTCGTGCGGCCGCTCACAAATCCAGCATAAGCAAGGTGAATACTAAACGCCGATTGCAGTGGTACAAAGCGCACCGTTATTGGACTGTGGAGCAATGGAAAAAGTACTTTTGAGTGATGAATCCCGCTATACGATCTCGAAGTCCGATGGATGCGTCTAGGTATGCAGATACCAGGAGAACGCTTCTTACTCGAGTGTATTGTGCCAACTGCCGAGTTGGGCGGCGGCATCATCGTGGTTTGGGGCTGCTTCTCATAGTTAGGTCTGGGTCCCTTAGTTCCTTTGACCGGAAACATGGACGCTTAGATGTATGACGACAACACTACACTTCCCACCTTCTGGCAACAGTTCCGGGTAGGACTCCTTTCTGTATCAACACGATAACTATTCTGTCCATAGAGCGAAGGCTGTACTCGTGGTTTGAACACAAGGTGTTGAGCTAGATTGGTCTTCACAGAGCCTTGATCTGAATCCCATAGAACACCTCTGGGAAGAATTATAACGCAGATTTTGCGTCAGACCCAACCGTCCTTCTTCTTCAACTCACTTATAGCTCTCATGAACAAATGAAAGAAAATTCCTGCTCACATATTTCAAAATCTGGTGTAAAATCTTCCCGGACGAGTGCAGGCTGTGATTGATGCTAAAGGTGGCCCGACATCCTATCAATATCTGTCACATGGCTTTCTGATTGTGCAACAGTTAATGTCCGGACACTTTTGGCCATTTAGTGTACTATTCCAAAAAAATTACTGTAATGAAAGTTAATGTTTAAAATTTTTAAAAGTTAAAAGTTGTTTTTCATTGTTAGTTTTATAAATATATTTTTTCATTGTTAGTCGACATGGTAAAATTATATTTGTTTTTTTTTTATTTTCATAATCATCAATTTCAATATTATTGTAAACAAATACAATTATTGTAAGTTTCAAATTACTATTCATTTGTTTTCTCTTTATTTTTTGCGAAGATATAGATGAATTTGAAGGAAGTCCACTTCTTGATATAGGTATTTTTTTTTTTTTTTAGTTGATTACAGTTCGCGCCACAACAAACAGTACTGGAATGGCCGCTCGGTTACTGCTCACATGTGCAACCGGGGCTTCATTTATTTGCTAGTATGCATATTCATATGAATATTGTAGATGCAGTGCTAATGTAGTGTTGCAGCAATGTTCTCACAACAGTGGAAAAAGTACTTATTGTTATTTGCGTTCATACGTTCTTGGATGTGGAAATAGCCCAACACGTTTCAAATGAATATCGTGAGAAGTTTAACAAGACATCGCCGAGTAACACAGCTGTAAGTGGTTGACAAGTTCCACTATACAGGACGCATTCTCACACAACGAAAGGCTGAACAGATCGATTAGAAAAGGGTGAGAAACAATGACAATCATGGACGGCTCCTGAACCAGGTGTTAAAGTCTCCGAAAAGAAGTCTCCGGCGAACTTCTTTGAAAATGGGTGTCAGTCCGATGTCGGTACATCAATTGTTCAAAGGACAGGGTGGACAGCGTTTGAGCACTGTTGGCATTCATGCCAGTGGTTCAGTGGTGGCTTTGACATACACGGATCCAATGTTCTTGTCTAATGTATGGTTTACGGACGAATCCACATTCATCTTAATGGCTACATCAATAGACAGACTAGTCGTTTCCTTGGCTTTCAACGGCGAGACATTATCAAACAGAAACCTCTCCATTCCGCACTTGTAATGATATGATGTGCCATGTCTGCAAACGATTATTGAGTCCGTATTTTGTGGAGACGATGACGTATATCCTGTTGACATTTAACCATGACCGGTATAGGGACCTCATTGTCATTTCAGTTTTCAGGGATCTGCTATGATTCTGTCAAGCAAGAAACATTGCACGCCGAACTCGTTGGTTCCAACAGGATGAAGCCACCTACCACATGGCCAGAAACTCACTCGCTTGATCCAGGAACACTTTGAGAAACGTGACACAGATTTTTCTTACCCAACGCATTCACCTGATCTTACATCATCCGATGCCTACGAATGGGTTAGCCAAAAGAGTCGTTTTAAGGACAATCCACCGTCAATAATTGTGGAATTACTGGAAAAGATAGTGGCATCTTTCACCAACTGCAGCAACTTCTGTCTAAAAACATGTTCAAGAATCTACGTGAACGTTATGAATGTTGTTGGAAACACAATGGATATCATTTTGAATATATTTTTTGTTCAGCACTTCATCAGTGAACATGTTTATTAAAGATCATTTTCAATTTTCTCCAGTATTGTTTGTTTTGGCACATACTGTATTATATCGTGACTGGATCATTTATATAGTTCAGAAAAATTTAGCTGTAGTGTTGTACTGTCCTTCTAAAAATGTCACAGCGTATGCTAGTTCACTTTGATGTCATTTCCATCCTAATAAGTGGGATTTATTCCGTTTTCAGCTGCGAGATATTTCCTACTTTCTTAGTAATCATTTCGTAATGGTTTTTGAATACTATTATTCTTGTGGACCAGACATATTCTCTGGTCTTCAACGCAAGTGCATCCAGTAAATTCAATAAGTCTAATTTACTGATATCGTGCAATTTGGCTGTCAATTGAGAAAATCATTGATATGGTAACTACTAACCTCTGCTTTACAAAGCAGTGTGAATCACATGGTGTGAATCATTGAAACCTAATATGGTTAAAGTTCCAATTGACTAGCAAAAGACGTGTTATGATATTATTTAGAAGGTAGGGTGCTTTTTTTGCATCTGTTTGTATTGAAATATAAATTAATTTTTAGAACTGTACAGCAAAACAAATGGCATAACGAATCTTCACTTTTAATGTTGACAGAAAGGAAACTGAAAGATATCAAAAGATTTTCTAGCCAAAAGCTACTTCTGCTGAGATGTAATGAAGACGAAAAGACAAATAAAGACATAGAAAACTTGATCAAGTTTTTAGAAAGCTGCTGTTATTGTGAGGTAATCTATTCTTTAATTTTTTAGTTTTACAGTTATAAGGTTGTGATTTTCTTTTAGAATCGTGCTTTTTAAATTAATTATCTGTTGGACAAACACAAACACACACATTTATATATTCTAAACATAATGTATATGTAAACTATATCTGATGTTTTCCAGGATTGATGAAACACAATAAATTAAAGGTAATTTTTGTAATTTCTAAAGTTTCTTGAAAACTTGAGAATTTTTTTCTAATTCCTGAAAATGCAAGAGGATTACTGACGCAAATTCTATTTTGTAAAATCCTTCTTCTGAACTTCTGCAATTTATCTACAGTATGTTATTATTCATTATTACTATGGTTAGGTATACAGACAGTCCCCGAATAATTATGGTTCGACTTTTGGTCTGATTTTTCGACTTTACGATGCTGCGAAAGCAATATGCATTCAGCTAGAAATCGTACTTCGAATTTTGAATTTATCATTAGCCCGGGAGAAAGCTCTAATCGTTACGATATTCTTTCGTGATGCTGGGCAGCGAATATAAGTGTTCTGATAGGATAGGCTATGCTACGATGTTCGGCATGTTAGGTGTATTAAATGCATTTTTCGACTTACGATAATTTCGACTTACGATGGGTTTATCGGAACGTAATGTCGGAAATCGAGGAGCATCTAATATCTTTTTATTTTTTCTTCTTTTTTTTTCAAAAGAATATTGTACAGTGAAAGAAATTGAACAAAAATAAAAAAGCACAAACTGAAATATTTTGGAAAACTGAATTAATTCATATACGATTTATTTCGTTTCCTTGACGTTTTAAATACATTATTATTTAAAATAGTATGCTGTTTTAATTTAAAAACATCCTAATCGTAAGAACTTTTTACGATTTTTACAATTAAAATTCCTTCACGTGACGTTTCGTTTCCGGCCTGTGACTTTCTTGGACTCAGGAAAAATTCTCCGAAAAATTTTTAAGTTTAGGATATTTTTTAATTAAGACAGCAAGCTATTTTAAATAATAATGAATTTAGAACGTTTACTGCATGGGTGCTATCATTAATGTTTTAAGAACAGAATTGAATCCGGCTTACATTTGAATAGTGAAGTTTTCTGTAGGCATTTATAGTACAAACATGAACATTGTCATAAATGTTTTTCACATCTTACCTGTTTGACCTGTATTCTTCTACCTCAATTTCGTGTCAGTCCGCTTCAGTACTTTCTAACTCTCATTCTTAAAAGATCATTTTTTCTTACGTAACAAAACTTTTTTATTTGTTTATTTAATCCGATTAAAGATTATCGAATTTGATATTCTTCGATTTTTATTAAAATCCAGACGTTTAACTTCTTATTGAGTTCTATTTAATATTTTAGTGAATCATCCAAAAAAAAAATGATTAAAAATTATTAAAAATTGTTGATACTTCGTACGATAAGAATATATAGTGCGACCATGCTAAGCTGACGATTTGAAAAATTACCGAGCCCCGTGACGTCAGACATTCCGAAGACATTATAGTTACAAAATAAAATTACACAATACGTATTTATTCTTCTTCAGTAAACGAGAAAGCCCAATATGGGCTACCTCTTTTATTTTATGAATAAACCAAGAGAAATTAAGATAATTAAATTGTACCATTTTACTTAAAATCTAAAATGAGTCTACTTTATTATAAAAAGTTGAAATAAACAAAAAAACAGTTTTGAAATTGTAGTTCAAATATGGGTTGCCAACAAAAATTTACTCTACTACTAGATTTTTTTTTTTAAAAAATGTGAAAAAATGCTGAAACATTTAAATTAAATGTTAATTGTCTATTTCCAAAGACGCAAATGTAAATGTTCTTTTCAGCATCTGCACAATCACTGTGCCCGCATAAAACACTGAATCCATTTGACCCAAAATTCCCTCCCCTTGTGTAGTTCGTCAACGTCGTCTACTTCGTTTTCTTTTTCAGGCGTCTCTTTACTTTCTCATCGTATTTTAGTGACTGTGGCTTTCGATATTCCTGTGGCAGCAGCTACTCTTTCTTTAATTCTCTATAAAGGTATCAGCTGTCCTCCATTTTCTAATTCCTTTCAGATACGTCATAATCACGTGGGGCTCATTCCGATCACCATGTTAGCGTGGTCGTACTTTAACAATAAAATAATGGAGCGTAAAAGATGGCGGATAATTATTCAACAGCAAACCCCTAATTGAAGTATCGTAGGAAAGTTTAACAACAGCTAAGATTCGACAAAGAAAAAAAGATTTATGAAAAAAAAAAACGTCCTGAAACAAATTACATCGCCTTTCAGGTTGGATTTATTTCTATCATTTTGCATAACGCTCGAAAATTTGAGAACTACTTTGGTGAATCTGTTATTAGAACAACAAAATAAACTTGGTTTTAGTTACAACTGTTATATCAGTTAGTTATTTTTATCTCGTTTTGATTTGTAATTAATCTGGAACCTCTTTTAAATCAGTATCGTTACGGCAGTAAGAATCACATATTATATAAAGAATCACTGTCATTTCTACTTTTATAGTAATGCTGTGTAAATTAGAAAACTTACCAAACATTTCAACATCAAATATCAAACCAGTAACATTAAAAAAATAAAAGCTAACCCCTCCTTTTCCTTCGAACTTGTATTAACGATTAAAATACACAAATTGCAGTATTAATAAGGTAATATCATATTTATAACTGTTTTTTAGTTTTAATATAGATACTATATTATATTTAATTACTATATTTAATTTCTTAGTAATGAAGAATTCAGTAAGTTACGTTTAACTGTCTTAAACTGATAATTTTTGACTGTATTATATTAGGTGCTTCATGCGAAGACAGTTACTGCTCAAATAAGTATGTCTGAAACGAGCGTTGTTGATTGGTTATCCGATGTTATGGATATATCTTCAAAGACCATTGTCATTGTAACCAACAAAGCTTACAATGCTTATCATCCTGCCAAGTTTAAAGTAAGACTCATTTTGGATTTTTTTTTTAAATAATCATTCTTCATAAAATGTAAACAAGAACTGTAAGATTATATTTATTTTTCTTTCGTAGAAAAAAAACGATGAATATAGTTGTGTGTTTGCTGATAGGACTTTAGCTGTTGGATTGCAGATATTAAAAAACAATGACAATAAGAAAAGGATATTTACAAGGTAATTATTTATTTTATCATCATTTCTACTTAGAAGCTGAATTGAATGCCTTTTTTTCCTAAATATCATTGGTCATTTAGCGTAACGTAGATCTACACTGAATCTCCCAGTAGGTGGAATCTAAATGAACTTCCGGTGTAAATACATCAAATGGAGTCCGGAAGACCGACAGTCTTTTGATAAGTTACCACATTGTTAAGACGGAGTATAATGTTAAAGTATACAACACTTCTATAAAGTAATAATTACCGTTCGGGCATAGCCCAGTGGTCAAGGCGACAGCTTGGCTTATGGCTGATACCTGTGGAAGTGTGGGAATCATCTGGTTGGATAACAGGGATGCATAGGCTGTGCAGGCGACAGGACACACAGGACCGAGCTCTTTGAAAAAGAAAGCTCCTCCGATGGATGTGAAACTACACCAAACATGTGCATTTGTTATTTGCATTATCCACTACAGTATTGCAGCGCCATATATCGCCCTAGCGGCCACCTTCGGAAGTAATTTTTTTTTGCGCCAAACAAAATTTTGTCGCCACAGACATCCTCATGTGAAATATGAAGTCGTTCCGCTGATTGGTTCTCCAGTTACAGCCTTTCGAAATGTGAACTTATTTATAAATACCTTTGTATTTTGTTATTTTTTTTCTTAGGTTATATTAAAAGTTGTTTTGCTGAATTATGAATGAATAAAATAGCTTTAATATATTATAATTAAATGACTTTCATTAATTTTTACAAGTTCTTATTCAAGTTATTCAAGTTATTGTAGTGACGGATTGATATTCAACATTTATGAATTATTCTCCTTATTATTTATATAATGAGGAAACAGAAATGTAAATTGTCTTCGAATTTACATTTGAGAAAGAGGCATCTAAAACACATCTAAACAGACATCTTAAATTTATTTAGTGAGGGCAGTGTTTACTATTATGTTTAGTAAGTATAATAAAGGAAAATGACTAGTAATTAGAAGACAGTCTAAGTTTCAGGTAATACGAATTCTTTTTTTACAATGTTGATTAATTTTTATATTGTGGGAAGCTACCAGATGCTGAGTGTCCTTCATGTAGCTCAGATATTGATTTCTTTTTAGGAAAGTTAAGTGTTAAAAACTGAAGATAGTAAGATCCAGACAGATAATGAAGAATAGAAGAAAATCTTTTCAGTTACAAAACGGTATTCAACACAGTTATTCAAAAGCGCCAGTCAAATAAACCCGTTCTGGAGAATATTATATAATTAATATTTTCAATAAGTTCAAGATCTTTTGTTTATTTTTGTATTGTGAGCTTTTCGTGGACAGCATTAGGAAGACATTAAAATAATATTTATTGCGTCATTTAAACGTTTTCTTCCATTTTATTTTTAGGTTTTGCTACACCAAAGATGTGCCTTTGAATGAATTAACTGATGAAGTCATTGAAATACCCCAAGCATTGGTTCACTTGTTTCATTCTATTCATAACCAAACCTCACTTCTATGCAGAGAAGAAGATCTCATCAATTATTGGATGTACAATCAGTCATTTCGATATCTGTTCAACTTAAGTAAGAGGTGCTGTTCCGTTAAGAACACTTCCGAGAGTCCAGTATTTGAAATTCCACCATCCACCGGCGTTTTGAATCAGTCTCTACCTAATTCATCTGAAGCTGTCAACGGTCCTCATGTACTGGTCGATTTTCAACGAAATGACATTAGTACTAGACAAAAATTCACAAATCATCATCAGGAACAACTCCAGTTATCTCCTACAGAATTTTCAATTGAACAGACTGACAGTGGTTTCAATGAATAAAATATTTAATATTCTAATCAAAGTTTTGTACCAAGAGCTACTAAAATTGATTTTCTAACTTCAGTTGCTGCAACTTTTAAATATTTATAACTTTATCTTAAACTTATACAAAGTGTTTCGGAAATGGTAGACAAAGCGAAGAGATTCTGGCCATTTACAGCATTTTCTTTAATTATCATATCTGTTTTCAGTCATGACATTTGTTATCCAGATTGATTTTTGTAATAAACCTTTGTAATAACTTCCTAATTTGAACTGAGCTTCCTTTAATTAGGCACCATTCCCAAAGCATTCATTTCCTAACTCTAAAACTGTACAACAAAATATCATAGAATATTTTCAACTCAAAATGACCTTTGGAACCCGAATCTCTTCGCTTTGTCTACCATTTCCGATTCACCCTGTAGATTGATCATTTTCACGTGCCATCATGAAAGTTACAATGCTAAATACGAACCAAAAGGAGTTCAGTTTGTTTATATTTAAAATGCTGCCCAGAATATGGCTCAGTATGTCGGTGCAAAATCTTTATGAATTAACCCGGCGGGATTACAGGTGATTTTTGTTAAATGTGAAATTAATGTGAAACTCATGAAATTTCTTTCTTCTGCAAGTTTACACGCAGAAAGTACTTTACCTATAAAGAATCATTAGTTTTTTTGTCATTATTATTTTATAGTTTGATTAAGAATCTAGCTCTTTATCATTTTCTTTATTATGTAAATATTTACATACTCATTTTTTTTAGTAAGTTCTTTGAGTGAAATGAAATCAAACAAATTATGTGAATATTTTCATTCATCTTCAACCACTTATAAATCACATTGACGATATTAATTAATGATAAATATACAGAGTGAGCAAAATTGATCTGGAACGGATTTCAAAATTTCCTGTATCATCGCTATTATTGTTATGATGCGACGAATGGTACAGTTTGATAGAACACATCTTCATGTTTTTTTTTGAATGCATAGCTTATAAATGTTCGAATTGGCCACCATAGTTAATATGACAAATGTTCAAACGGCACTGAAAGTCTTACCAAACCAGATGTAGCATTGCTCCGTTTATTGTTGTAATTGCAGTGGAAATGCTCATTTTCATTTCGTTGAGGGTGGTACAAAAACCTTGTCTTTTACAGAACCCCATAAGAAATAGTCACAGGGAGTGAGACCTGGAGAACGGGGAGACCACGTCAAGAGCTGTTGATCATTTGCACCTGCACTGCCGATCCACCGTTATGGTAATCCGTTCGTTCAGGTGATTGCGTGCGGCTGAGTGGAAATGGGGTGTTGCCCCGTCTTGCTGTAGAATAAAATCATTTGTGTCGTTTTCCAACTGTGGTAACAACGATTCCGTTAAGGTAGTCGGAGCCTGTCACAGTGTTCTCTGCGAAGAAGACTGGGCCGTACGCAGAGTTCACCGAAGTAGCATAGAAAACATTCACTTTCGCATGTGCTCCTTGTAAGCGTGAGGGTTCGCCGTTTCCCAAATTCGCACATTGTGCCGATTCACTCTTCCACTGACATGAAAGGTGGCCTCATCACTGAAGATTATGGTGGTCGCAAAGTTCTCAACTTCAGATCGCTGTAACAACGCCTGACAGAATGCCTCGCGATGACGGTTGTCGTTCGGTATGAAATGCTGCAGCCTCTGCATGCGATATGGACTTCCTCTGCGCCTTGTTATTTTAGGGCTACGACGATACGCGTCCCGAATGCGGTGCACTTGCTCCTCATGGACTGTTGGTCGGTCACTCGACTTGCGATTATAAATGCACCCTCTTCGCTTAAATCGATCATGTTATTTACGAATGGAGTTCTTGGCAGGTGGGTTATTCTTTGGTACGAAAACCACGCTGTACCATCTTAGTCGAAGAAACTGCCAGATCCAAAAGGAAGGAAATCAGACAAACTTAAAAATAACACCACAGGACAAAACACAAACATAAAAGAATGAAGATAAATAATGAGAACGGAAAAGATGAGATGATAATAATTACGAAAAAAAAGCAGGAGGGAAAAAGGAAAGAGGAGCGAAATCCGTATCTTAACTTTCTCTTCAGGGAACGGGAGAGATCGAGGAAAGAAAGGGGTTAATGGAGAAAGGAAGGGGTAAAGAAAATTGAGCCAAAAAAGGGCTTATATAAATCTTCAAATTGATCTAAATAATATTTAAAAATGGGCTTTAGGAAACAAAATGATAATAAATCAGAGAAAGACTAAAACGTGAAACTAGATTTATCTTTATCTTTAAAGTTACATAATAATTTTTGTAGTAATGTAGCTAATAGTAATAATGCAGCTAATATAGCTAATAGTAATAACAATAATATTTCAAATAATTGCGATTGTTGTGTTATTGAGTATATTGAAAGTAATCAGTTAAGTAATATAAATAGATTGATATAATTAAGAAAAATATAATTAATAATTTTGTATAGGTACCAAACTATTGAAAATATATATTATTTTTAATAAGAACCAAATATAAAATTTTAAATATTGAAGAAAAATTTATTAATAAAATTATTCTGAAAATTGTTTATACAGTGGAACCCCGCCATTCGTCCGCCTCGCTATTCGTACAACTCGATATTCGTCCAAGTTTTTCAAGTAAAATTGAACTCGCCATTCGTACGCCTGCTCGCGATTCGGACAGCGTGACCTTGTTACTGGCCGCGCCACGCGGTCGCTTGAGTTCAGTCTCGTGCCAGCTTCCGTACGCTAAGCATCATCCACGCAAGCTTCGTAAAACTTTGTGATATTTTATTGTTATTTTTTGTTATTTTTATTGAAAATAGTGCAGTCATGGATCTAAAAAAGATTACTGATTCAACTAAGCCTAAAAGGAAAGCAGTGAGAACGATAATTGAATTGAAAAAAGAACTCGTTGCGAAGTTTGAAAGTAGAACTCGTGTCTCTGACCTGGCAACTCAGTATGGCATGGCGAAATCAACCATATCGTCTATACTGAAAAAGAAAGACATAATATGAGAGGCCTATATATTTATTGTTTTATAGTTTTTATGTATTTTACGCTTAAATTAATATTACAAAGGTTTAAATAAGCAATCATCTCTGGGTTCTGGAACGGATTAATCCAATTTACATGATATCTTATGTGAAAAAATGATTCGCCATTCGTACAAATCGCCATTCGAACTGCCTCCTGGAACGGATTGTGTACGAATAGCGGGGTTCCACTGTAAATATAAAAATATAAAAGAAAATTATAACTGAAATCTTTCAACTAGATCGAATTGCTTAAAAGATTTTGAAATACCTAAAATTAAAAATAATTTTGGTTTTAGAATAAATGAGTATATTTATTCTAAGCTTTTTGGTCGGCAAAAAATGGGATAATTATAATAGTGGAAGCATAAAAGCAATTAAAAATTAATTGGCTTATGATATAATGAATAATAAAATTAAAAAGAATTTAATATGAAAAGTCTATAGGAGATTTCTATGTTAGATAATAGATTAAAATTTTGTAAATTATTTTTTTTTTACTATTAATGATTTTTTTTGTATTAATCTTGATGATATACATCAAATTTTCAGCACCTATAAGACAGGAGTAATTATGTAATTATATCTAATATTACTGGAGAACATTAAAAAAAAAGAAAGAAAGAAAGCGGCGCAATCGTAAGCTTTTGGCTTCCGCAGAGAATAGACTGGGTAAATGAAATAACGAAAATTGAAAAATAAAAAATGTGATAGGCCTACATCGCGACCTACGCAATGAAACCCAACACTGAAACGACATAAAGCCAAATCTTTTCAGGAAGAAAAAATGCACCTCCCTGAAAGATGAAAAGCTTTCATTACTTTCGTAATGAACTACGGTGAAGTATAATCGGCCTCCACCTTCCCACCGGAACCAGGATATATCGCGTTTACAGTTGCGTTAGACTAATGTAGATCATATTTCACCGTTCTGAGATATACAAAGAAACTTGAACATGTGTTCTATCCAAATGTACCATTCGCCGCATCTTAACTACAATAGCATTTTTACAGGAAGTTATTGAAATCGTTCAAATCATTTTTGCTCACCCTGTAAATGTAGGTGGAATGAATGATTTTAATTTTTGAATTATAAGAGTACACATTATGCAATTATGCATCTAGAAAAGTTTTCAATATGAGAATTTTTGGAATTTTTGTACTTTTTTGTTGTTTTTACATCATCTTATGTCTGTAAATGTCATAAAATTCATAGTCATCAACATTTAAAAGCACTCACTGTCGGCGTAATAAAAGGATTCAATAATGTAGTCACTTGTCAGTCATTTATTCTATTGTGAGGAGATAGAAAGAAACGATTTAATTAATATTAACCAATGATTAAGGAAAAATAGCTTTAGATACAAATTCCTCATTCAAACATTAGCTATGCTATAGCTTTGTAGGTAATGTGTCCGTGCCGCCACGGTCGAGCGGTCTAAGGCGGCGGTCTGCCGAGTAGCAGTTTTGGAGGGACCTGGGTTCCAATCCCGGCTGAGGACATGAATGTTTGCTTTCTTTCCTGTGTTGTTTACTACTTCGTCTTTCCCTTCTTTCGTGAAATGAATTGATAACGGATTATAAATTTAACAAAATTAAGAATTTGTCATTGTGGAAATATAATTTATTGTTTCATCTAAGGTACAAATAATTGTTTTTTTATAGAATTAAATATACTAATTAAATTCGTTAATATACTACAGTTAAAAAATTTTGACTTTTCTCTAAATGCTAAAAATTTCATCAATACATGTAAATCAGTATTAATGTATAACGACAATTCCTAAACTTATTTACTTTGTCTCTTATAGATTGCAGTTAGAGTGCAAAAATATATTTTATGTGAAACAATTTTATATTTGTATTGTATAAATATATACTTACAAGACAACAAAAAGAAATAACATCTTTATAGAATTTTTAGCGTAATGGATTTTTATCAGAGGTAGTTCAGACTTGTTTCTTCTTTTCAATTAATATTAAACCTTTGAAGTAACCTGAAGTAACTTTCATCTACTATGATCGATTGATGAAGCAGAATAATGGAGCAAAATCTCTTACTTTGAAAATTTATGGACGAAAAGGCTCATATTTTCAGTAATACAGAAAATTTAAATATTTTGTCTGATGATGCAATCATCCTGTCTTTAAAACACTATTATTCTTGGTTATTTATAATTAAATATTTATAGTCTTCAACTTGAAAGTAAAATCCACTATTCGGATTCATCCAGTAGATTTAAGTAATCTGGATTTAAGTAGATTAGTTAAATCAAGTTCCAAAGAGTTTTCAGACCTTACTTAAAGTCTGAAGAGATGTTGGACTTTACAAATGTTTTTAAAGACGCACGATGGGCGACCCGTCCTTTATCTTCAAACATGCTTTACGATGGTCGAATAAAGGCTGGTAAGATTGTTACTATTTCAGATTCTTTGTGTGTGCTATATTTACTTTTCAGGTTTAGCACTAGTGGGTGTTGAATTGGAAAAAATATTACTTGTATGAGGTGAGAATACAGAATACATTCTGTAGAGATTTCTAAATAGATTCTTTAGTGAAATCAAATTGAAGCTGGAAATCAATCTCTACTTGAATAACGTTCTTTGGTCAGATCTTTTGGCCAATAAAACTAGACACCAATTTTTACTAACTAAGCCTACAGTCCCTAGCTGAATAAAGATCCTCCCAGAATGCAACTAGCTTATAGATTGAGCTTTCCTGGCCGACCGCTAACATTGAAAGAGAAGAG
>JAFIDM010049286.1:586970-602542 GCA_023159025.1 Thereuonema tuberculata
TGTAAATTATTTTTTTTATTAATGATTTTTTTTGTATTAATCTTAATGATATACATCAAATTTTCAGCACCTATAATACAGGAGTAATTATGTAATTATATCTAATAGGGCTGGAGAACATTAAAAAAAAAAAGAAAGAAAGAAAGTGGCGCAATCGTAGGCGTTTGGCTTCCGCAGAGAACAGACTGGGTAAATGAAATAACGAAAATTGAAAAATAAAAAATGTGATAGGCCTACATCGCGATCTACACAATGAAACCCAACACTGAAACAACATAAAAGCCAAATCTTTTCAGGAAGAGAAAATGCACCTCCCTGAAAGATGAAAAGCTTTCATTATCTTCGTAATGAACTACGGTGAAGTACAATCGGCCTCCACCTTCCCACCAGAACCAGGAGGACGGGAATATATACAGTGCAACTTGGATAATTCGAAGCTGAAGGGACCACTACAAAACTTCGAATTATCCAAGACTTCGAATTAAACAAGTTACATCTTTTAACTTAAATTTCAGGTCCACTGAATGCTTGAAAAGATTATTCTGTCAATAAGTAAATATTTATTCAGAAAGATCATGATATGAAAGACTTAAACACTAAATGTATGTAAACAAAATAAGATTTATATTATGTAAGCTACAGTACATATTACATTCAATACAGAAAATTATAGTTTTTCAAAAAATTGTGCAATGTCTGATTGTTTTGTGAATTCAGTCGCTTAAGATTAATCATCAAGCATGTTTTAGTGAACGGAAAACAGCTTCACTTCCGTTGGTTTGTTCTTTAATGTACCGACAAAATTCGGCGCTATCCCGTACTCGTTGGCGATTTGGCATTTCTTCTTCACATCCTTTTCCACCTCGCGAATCAAGGCGACCTTTTCAGAGAAAGTTAAATTATTGTACTCGCGTGCTTTACTGAAAGACATGGTGACACTGACAGCAGGAAGCTAGAATGGCATCTGAAGCGTCACGTGTCGAATGGCGTCACGTGTCGAATGGTGGCGGGAAGGGGATTTCAGTTGTCACATGTCGAATTTCTTAACGATGAAACGCCGAAAAGTCATTATGTTTCGGAATTTTTTATTAAAAACTTCGAATTAAGGAAGTTGAACTTCGAATTATCCACGATTTTTTAACATTGATTTAATAAGAAATTCAAGGGACTAAGAGAAATCTTCGAATTAACCACGATTTCGAATTAAAGACGTTCGAATTATCCAAGTTGCACTATATATATCGCGTTTACAGTTGCGTTCGACTAATGTAGATCATATTTCACAGTTCTGAGATATACAAGAAACTTGAACATGTGCTCTATCCAAATGTACCATTCGCCGCATCTTAACTACAATAGCAATTTTACAGGAAGTTATTGCAATCGTTCAAATCATTTTTGCTCACCTTGTATATGTAGGTGGAATGAATGATTTTAATTTTTGAATTATAAGGGTAAACATTAAGCAATTATGCATCTTCAAAATTTTTCAATGTAAGATTTTTGGAATTTTTGTACTTTTTTTTGTTTTTACATCATCTTACGTCTGTAAATGTAATAAAATTCATAGTCATCAACATTTAAAAGCACTCACTGTCGGCGTAATAAAAGGATTCAATAATGTAGTCACTTGTCAGTCATTTATTCTGTTGTGAGGAGATAGAAAGAAACGATTTAATTAATATTAACCAATGATTAAGGAAAAACAGTTTTAATACAAATTCATCATTCAAACATTAGCTATACTATAGCTTTGTAGGTAATGTAACTTTAATCTCCTTGCAAGACAAACGACCCAATATTTGCCTTCGAATCTGCGGAGTCATTGTTATCACCTCCGGATTCATTACATTGGAGTGATATTATAACAATCCATCACTTCATCAATTCATCACTGCTACATTCATAGTTTTAAACTTGTACTTTGTAGGTGTTTTGGAAATGGTGGATACGGGTTCCAAAGGCAATTTTGAGTCGAAAATGTTGTGTGATCATGGTCAATGACTGCTTTGGGAATGGTCCCTAATCAAAGAAAGCTCAATTCACATTAGAAAGTGTTAGTAAATAAGGTAAAGGTTTCTGACAAAAAGCAATCTGGATAACAAATGTCATGGCTGAATAACAGGTATGATAATTAAAGAAAATGCTGAAAATGGCCAGAACTCAGCTTCCTTTGATTAGGGACCATTCCCAAAGCATTCATTTCCTAACTCTAAAACTACGGCCCGTACAACAAAATGCCACAGAGCATTTTCGACTCAAAATGACCTTTGGAACCCGTATCTCTTCGCTTTGTCTACCATTTCCGAAACACTCTGTATAAATGTGGAAATACCAGCTCACTCAATACGCGGAAAGATGGTATCGTAGGTGTATAACAAGTTAAGCTTATTTAAGACTTTTTCTACTTTTTTCCTCTGCACTTTCAGAATTTGTTTTGATATTTATTTAGCAGTATTTGGTGGTGGCAAATTGAATCGAGGAAAATGAAGCTCCTATTTTACACATAAAATAACTATAATGAATAAAAGAAAATGAATGTAGATGTTTTGCTGCAATCCACAATTGAGCAGAAAACCCTTGATGTTATTTAATGATTGAATTTTCTGTTTTTTTTTATGCAAGTACGAATCGATTACATGATTATCTCTTCGAGTAGTCTACTGCCGAACACCTCTGAACCCTAAATGTTTCCGTCCGAGTCACATGTCCGTTGGCCCTAACCTCTTATTTTTTTTAATACGCTTTTCATTATTCCGCTTGATAACGAGATGTAGACCATCTTGAAAGTACACATATTTTATTGTATTTTTATTTAGTATTTAAATTAAAACTGTGTTTGGTGGCCAGAAACTAATCATTTCTTATTAGAAGATAATTCTTATGATTTCATAATAAAAATGTTAAGTGAAAGTTTATCTCAGAAAACATGTATTAGGTGTCTTATTAAATTTCAGAATAAACAATATTTTATTATTTTACCTGTAGAATAAATTATTACTAGTTGCGACCCGTGAAATATTCACGGAAGTAAAACAAATTCCACATTTTTGAAAAACACAAGATTGAAAAAGATGTTCAAAGCTAATTTTTTTAGAATCCATGACTTCGACAACAGCCCATGTGTAATTTGAATATCGGCTTACTTGTTAAAATAATATTACAATATTGTTAAAATAAAAAAAAAATAAAAAATTGATTTACCACTTTCGTAGAAACGAGCGCTGCGGTTTCTCATTACGAAACATAATGGCAACCTTCTGCCCTAAAAGAATAGGTTCGTTGAAATTGAGGCAATATTAACGGAAGTAAAACAAATGCCACATTTTTGAAATATCCTGAAATTTTTGAAAAACACAAGATTGAAAAAGATATTGTAAGCTCTTTTTTTAAAAGCAATGACTTCCGCAACAGCCCACATATAATTTGAATGACTAAGTCAACTTTTGTTAAAATAAAAGAAAATAAAAAATCGATTTATCAGTATCAACAATAACTATAACAATAACGAATGTCCAACAGCCAATGCCAGTGTCTTGGCAACAATGAGGGCACGTGCATCGTCATTCTCTCCTACTTGTTGAGTAATGAGAGAGCGGCGACACAGCCGACATTCTGTAAAAACCAGGTTTTACAAACTCTATGATAAATTTTGACACATGAACTTCATGCATTTCAGTGTAAACTTCATTTATGTGGGAAAGAAAATCTCAATACGCTGATAATAATTGTGTAATCGCGATCCGTAGTCGTGAAGTGGAGAAAATAGTAGAGACGCCATCTTTAAACATCGGCGTGACGTCATGCCTGACGTGTTCCAACGCTCCACTGTGATTGGTTATTTCAAATTACAAATTTGCAAATTTACAAATTTACAAATACGATCCGTACAACTTTCACCTATTAATAGGATGATTACACTGTTAATAAGGTCTATTAGATAACGATGACATTAGACTGATGAGGTCTATTAGATAAAATGGGCATTGGTATTCTCTCATTTTATCCAGTTAACCTAAAAATATATGCTTCTGCTGCAGTTTAGTCATTTCGCCAATTAAAAATCTTACGTAGAGATCCACTGACGATTACTAATCGTCGGAAAATGATTTTTCGTTTTGAAGAAACAAAGACTTTTGCTATAAAACTCAGACGAGGTCGCAAAACAAGTGGACTGCAGAGAACAGACGAAGTTGCAATTGCAGTAGTGGAGCAGTGAATTGCAAAATACACATTGT
The DNA here is from genome assembly GCA_023159025.1 of Thereuonema tuberculata. Lineage (NCBI taxonomy): Eukaryota > Metazoa > Arthropoda > Chilopoda > Scutigeromorpha > Scutigeridae > Thereuonema > Thereuonema tuberculata. The sequence goes on from JAFIDM010049286.1 coordinate 591,209, forward strand.
AGCAGTAGTGTGGAGAGTTCTACGAAAGATCTTGAGGTTTTATCCCAATAAAATATCCCACAGTCAACAATTGGTTTCTGGTGATAATGATATGCGGAAAGCATTTGCTTTGACATTTGTTGCTCGGATGATGGTGGATGGTGCGTGGCCTTGGCGAATATAGTAGTGATGAGATTCATTTCCATTTGAATCTTACAGTAAACACTCATAACTGCCGTATTTGGTCTGACAGTTACCCTTATGTTCATCATCAAATTTCATGGCATTCACCAAAGCTAACGCCCCGATTATAACATCTGAACCCTTACGATTGTTGGCTGTAGGACTACTGAAAGAGTCTCGTTTATCAAGGCGGTGTTCTGAGCTTAGCTGTGTTAAAATACATGTGACAAAACTCAACCCATGTCAGTTGCATTCTGTTGTCGACTGTTTTACGCAGCGAATGCAATTTGGAGATGAATGCAATGGAGGGCCGTACCTCTGATTCAACATGTGATTGCAATAAAGTTATTACACATTAACTCTTTTTTTGCCTATATTTGTTATAATTTTGTTTCCACATGTGACTGCAATGAAGTTCTTGCACGTTAACTCTGTTTTTTGAAAATATATTTGTTAGATAAGTTAGGCAATATGGAAATTACAGGAAAAGCAGAGCCACAATTTACCTTTAGCGACCGAAATCTTAATTTTTTTTTTTCAAAACTCGAAACTTCATATTTAAGAAAGTATGTATACGAAATTTAATTGTGATTTCCCCCAGTAGATTTCCTTAAAGAGAGGTCTAAATACATCCTTTTTAATTTGGATCCCCCGGTAAAATAAAAATTCAAAATTCTTAAATCATATTTCAAAACGATTCTGCAGTTCCACAATATATATAATAATAATATTTTAGAACAATAAGTAATAATAATTAGTGGAAAATTTTTTTATTTACATCTTTATAAGTTCCCTTAAGGTTCATAAATCAATTTTGTATGTTTTTTGCCGACTCTATTTTGTAAATTTAGTTGTTGAATAAATTATTATTGCGGTGTCAATACGTTGATGAGGTCAGTCAGATGAAATGGGCGTTGGTGTTCTTTCATTTTATTCAGTTAATCTAAAAATGTCATATGAGAAAAAAAAAAAATGGAATATTTAATTAGTGAAATGATGAGAAGAAAGATAGGAATCGACATTAAAAAAAATAATTAAAATGTATTGATGGAAAGCACGGGTCTGTAATTCAGTAAATATACATTTGTTAGTTTTCTTTGAAAGAATAACATTGGCATGAAAAAGAAAAGAAAACTTGCACGTGTATTCATTGATTGACATTTTATATATTTCACAACCGCACTGTATTTGTTTCCATTCATTGGTAGATGAAGCCGTCACGCACAAGAAGTGAACTGTAGGTAAGATGAATTCTGTTTTCTATTAACATACATTTTGTCATTGAAATCCGAAGAGAGATAAATTAAGAAAAATTGACATTGGTTTGTCTGATGTATAGAGCGTACTTTTAATAGCTATTGCACTGATGATCCCCTTATAAATTAATCTGTTAAATATTGCAGCAATAAATGTTAAAAGCTACGTGCAATGATAACATTAAAATCTAAAAATAATGCTAATAATAATAATAAGAATAAAAATTTAAATATATAAATAAACCAGTTGTACACCCTTCTGTCTGTCATGTAAGGAATTGAGAATGCAGAGAAGGAGTTCCATTTGTGGTATGTCGTAGACTGTAATAATAATGCTCAGATTTGCAATTGCACCATAAATTGGCATCCACTTTTAAAGAAATCGGCGTTGTAACGATGGATTTCGGCAGTAATTTCTTAGAGGTTGGAAAAAAAGAGACCAAACTACAGTATATGTGCCTAAGTTTTCAATTGGGACTTAAATAAGATACCAAATTTTAGTCGAATTCTGTCATTTGTTTTAGCCTGATACAGTACAAAAAAATAAACAACGAAGCAAATTATTCAAGACAAGTACCAAGACTTCGTTTGCTCAGTGAATAATTCTTTCCCACGTAACACAAAACGGAAGGCCCAACGTTGTAATTGGCAGAATTGCCAACATCGGGCCAATATACACTTTCCCAACTTTGGGCCAACGAGTTCGTGCCAATTTTGGGCCAACGTAGTCATATCAAAATTGATCCAAGGCAACATTGATGTTTGGAAATAACCAGATAAATCAGAAAAAGGAAATTTCCTAGATTCTTTGTCCTATATCAGCAAAATTCAAATTAAATGAAACAAATACACAGCAATTCAAAACACAGACAATTGAAACTTGCTTATTAAAGTCCTTGCACCAAAATTTCATACATTGGCTTTCCTTTAAAACGAAATTATAAAACTACTGAAGCAAATGATATGTTTTCCAAAACAGTGATTCTGCATTATTTCTGCAATATTTAGAAATAACAAAAATACCATTCTTTAAGTTTTATCACTATTTACAAATATAATGTTCTTTGGAATCAGTATTGCACTTTTTTTTTAAGCCACTATACATGATCTGGGATAAAATCTTTTCTATAAAAGTACATTAGTTTTGTAATCCTCAACATCATCTCCCCATTCTAAAAATTATTATTTATCCAAACTTTATTGCTTTGTGAATATTAAGCGTATGTGAAAGAGGAGGTTATTGAAAAATTTTAAAATCGCATTTTGAAATTGAAGATACTGTTTGTGTAATATCCAAGTGAATATTAAGCTTTTAATATACAATTTCTCTTATAGATATGAATTAAGATACAGAAAATACTGCTTCATAGCTGAACTTTATTTTTAATGAAATAAATATAATGTATTAAATAACTTAATGTAAAGTTGCACATAACTGCTACGAAGTGCATGAATGACAATTTCAGTAAACAAATTGCTTATCAAATAATATGTGAATGAAAACTATAACTTTGTTTTTAAGTAATTTAACAATGTAGACAGACACAAGTTTGACAGTTTATTTACAAAACATACAAATAATATATATATGCAAATTGATATTTAATTTTATTAGAGTGAAAATTAAACTGCCAGTACTGTAACATCAATGTTGGAATGATTGAAAATAAGTGTTAGAATTCCTACTTTCACTAAATTGAAAAAAAAAAATATTCAGTAGAATACTTTAATCCTCAAGCAAAAAAACAACACAAAAAGAGTATTGTTCAAAATAATATACTTTTAACCGAAATAATTTAAAAGTAAGTGCTTCTGAAGAGTAATTCTACTGATGGTGTTTTTTCTTGCTAATTTAAAAAAGAAAGCAAACGCATTTGTGCTTGATCAGGGCAGTTTTACAGCAAATAAAAGCACATACGCATTTGGTTGTGGAGGTTTTTAAAATTATCAGGACACCAAGTTGAAATATCGATAGAAAACACCGTGAGTAGGATTATTTCCCAGCCACACTTTTATTTTTAAATTGTAATTAACATGACCATTTCTAGTGTTCTTGATGTTTACTAATTTCCACTATTTTATTCAATCTGCAAAAATGAAACAAGTGCTTCACTATTCTGACTGTCCAAAAGTGATGCTGCAACAATATTTGTTTTAAGAAAAATTCTCAAAACATAAACCAACATTCTGTCTTTCAAGATTACTTGGAGAAAAAGCTTTTTCATTTAATTTTGGAGCAAGTTTTAATAAGCTGCTTTTTTCTTTCAAATGAATTACTTTCAAATCTTTAAATGATATTGTAAAAATCTCAGTAGTTCCCAGATTTGGTGGAAAAAAATGAAGCTTTCTCGGTTTGTTGGTTTATTCAACAATACTTCTGCTGCTCTTATGCTGGGCGAACATGTAGCAACATGCGACAATATTGCTGGACAATATTGCTCATTTTTATTGCTAATTGATATTGCCAGTTTGTATCAAGCACGAACACATAGTTTTTCCTAAACGAGTATTGCCCTGAATATTGATGGTTACGGCGCTTCGTGTTTCACTAGGGAGCCCTAGTCATTACCTACTCAGTAAGAACGCCTTATAAACACACCACACGAGCAGAGCATATGTGCACTGGGGACAATATTCCCAGCAATTGTATGACATCGGTTTTATACAATTTATTTGCGAATAAAATGGGAGCGATCGAGTGTAAGCGTACTTGCGGTTAAGCCTAACTTGTTACGAACATACAGCATCGATCTAGTATCAAACGCCTTACCGCGGTAGAAATCAATTAAGATTCTTTCATTATCAATTGAGAAAATGTTGTTGTTTGAATTATCTTTTTTGGGCCGACCCATTTTGCTGATTTTAAGCCTTCTTTCTCAAAAAAAAAAAAAAATGGTCGGAGTGAGTGAGTGAGTTTCCTATTTTCAAAGTCCAACCTTCCTTCTACGTCAGCATTGTCACGTGATTTCATCCGTTCATGTGATTCGCTCGCGAACCAGCAATATTTCTCGACAACCAATATTGTTGGGTTTTTTTCCAGCAACAACAATATTCTTGAAATGGACAATATTGTTCATTTTTATTGCTGGAAACGGTTGTCAGCAATAGAATAAGCAATATTGTCCAGCAATATTGTCGCATGTTGCTACGTGTTCGCCCAACATTAAGAATATGGATCGAATCAAACGGTATCAAAATTTTGAAATCGCTATTTTGGGGATTATTTACGAAAGTTGTTAACTAACCACGAGAAAGCTGATTGAACATATTTCTATTCGTCCTGTTGTTGTGAGCAATGATACTAATAATAGTGTCTCCAGCTCTTTGTACAGTTTCTATTATATGCTTAATGACTTCCAGCAGATCACTAGCAGTTAGTTTTAACATCTTTATTGTCTGAATATATAGAAGATATCATAAAACTCTGTACACTGTTGGCAGCCTATAATTTATTATTTGCACTGAAGCCAGACAAAATATTCACAGAATAATTAATTTCAGGTCTTATAATAATCTCATCTAATAGCAAATTTGTGGGTCTAGTAGCCGAGTGGTCAGGGCGCTTGGCTGCGGGTTGGAGGTAGTGGGTTCGATTCTCGGCCTCGGCGGAGAGCGGGGATTTTTCCACGCTCTTTACGGGTCCTAGGGTCTATCCAGCCCTCTGTGGTTTGGATACCGGGTTTCTTTCCCGGGAGTTAAAGGCGGGCGGGCGTCGGGCTGACCACCCGACCTCAACTTCGTCCAGTTGGTCACGAAACGCTGGGAGCCTGAACTCCCGCGCCCTTTTAACTTTTTTTTAATAGGAAATTTACAAGTAATCCAGGATTTTCTAATTTTTCGGCTTTTGTTTTTAAATACATAAAACAAATATTTCATGTCCCGGTCGTTACTGTCATTGAAATTTGCAGTGAATTTTAATAATTTTTTTTTATGGGGTAAACAAAGAATTCCACTATCATACATTTCATTAAAAAACACAGGTGATTTTATATACATAGCATACGGGCAAGTAAGTTAATCTGAACTATATCTACTATATCTATATCTACGAAACCACATGAGAACCGAACCCAGGTACTCAAGTCAGAAGTGAGGGGCCAATGTAAACAGACAGACAAAAAAGCGAGTTAATATTGCACTGCCATCCATTTCTGAGCTAAGTTTAAAGTTTCAGGTCACTAGCTCATCGGGAATTTAGTTTAAAATCAATTGCAAAATTTGTACCGAACAAACTGACATCGAAGAAAGCGAGCTAATAAAAGCGTGTTAAAAACAAAGTTAATGTGCATTGCAATCACATGTGGAAATAAAATTATAACAAATGTAGTCATGGAAAGTTAGCAAGAACTTTACAAAGCTGTGTAGTAATCTATTACAATGTTTTTAGTTGTTTTATGCTTATTTTTTTATGTAATTCATGTAACTGTTGAAACAGATTGATATATTTCTATTTAGTTTTCAAAACGATAATGAACATATTTTAATTATGAGAAAATAATAAAATAAGGAAGGAACAAAAATTACTAATAACTTAATATCTAAAATCAACAAAAAAACGTATATTTTAAGATAATGTCCTGAATAGTTCTGATATTTATTTAATTGAAATTCATTATTTCAAAAGTTAGTAGAAGATAATTATGATAATTTCATAATAAAAATGTTAAGCGAAAGTTTATCCGAGAAAGCATGTATTAGATGTTTTATTTAATTTCAGAATAAACAATATTTTATAAATTTACCTGTTGAATAAATTATTATTGCGGTGTCAATATATTGATGAGGTCAGTCAGATGAAATGGGCGTTGGTATTCTTTCATCGTATTCAGTTAATCTAAAAATGTCATATGAGAAAAAAAATATGGAATATTTAATTAGTGAAATGATGAGAAAAACGATAGGAATTGAAATTAAAAGTAAATAATTAAAATGTATTGATGTATAGCCGGGTTATGTAATTCAGTTAATTTAGATTAGTTAGTTTTCTTTGTAACAATAAAATTGGCTTGAAATGAAAAGAAAACTTATACGTGTATTCATTGATTGACACATTACGTATTTCACAACAGCACAGTATTTGTTTCCATTCATTGGTAGATAAAGCCATGATGCACAGGAAGTGAAATGTAGGTACTGTCTGACAAATGGTTCTTGATGATCGCGTTTGTGCGGGAATCACGAAAATCACGAAATTTGCCCATTAGCCTCTTCAGCAGGTCTCAAGGAATGTAGTATTGTGAATGTCTGTCACTTTGAAAATGGTAGAGAAAAAATGTTAATGTTGGAATTTTACCTTCAGCGTAGAGGCGATGGATGCAGCGGCGAATAAGGCATCGGTAAAAATCGTCGACATCAGTAATGGGGCTTGCTCGTGGCCGCTTCTTCCCCGGAGTCGATAAGCCTTCTTTCTCGCCATTTTGTGAGACGACATGGATAGAGGCTATTCTCGCGTCAATCACGTGAAATCGCGAAAATTCGGGATCGTCAAGAACGATCTGTCGGCCTATAAGATTAATTCTGTTTTCTATTAACATACATTTTGTCGTGGAAATCTTTAAATAAAACTTAAATAAGATGCCAAATGTTAGACAAATCCTATCATCTATTTTAGCATGATGCAATACAGACAAATAAAGAACGAAGCAAAATATTGAAGACAAGTTGCAAGACTTTCGTTTTCTCACTTAATAATTCTTTCCAAAAAAGAAAAATCAGCAATAAAGCAGAGTTAACGTTCAAGAACTTCATTGCAATCACATGTGGAAACAAAATTACAACAAATACAGGCAATAAAAGAGTAACGTGAAAGGGCTTTTTTTAAAAAAATTTTCTACGAAATCAGTATGGCTATTGCATTTACTAGAAACACACCATTCCCATACCATCTGTGCTGCATTACATCGGATGTTATCAATCAGTGACGATAAAATTGATCACTTGTCGATAGTCCGTTTGAAGTAAATTTTAAGACTGTTGCAATTTTTTTATTATCTTAAACTTAATAAAAATCTATCAATTTTTTAATCTATGCAAGAGTAACCCAAGTTGTTGTCTGTGAAGTGTTATTTTTAATCATAACTTTGCTCAATGGTTCCATTCTTTTTGTATCCAAACTTTATTTGTTTTCATGTAATCTTTGTTAATGTTTTGTTTAAAAGCTTTCTTTATTTGCGACATTTTACATTCTTTTAATATAAGTATCATCATATATTGTATTGCATGAATTATGTATGAACCTACGAACTACTCTTTTTTGTTCCACAAACATTAAATACATTGTAAAATGACAGATAAAACAGATTTTTTTACTAAATTAGAAATTTCACTTTAACATGTGGAATGAATATTTATTAAGAATCAAATAACAAAGAAAAATGCCGCACAAATTTAAAAAATAACAAGAAACATATTACCATAAGCCTGGACGATTAAGAGAACAAACCTCTTTATTTGGAGGTTTTCCATCTGAAGATTTATCATGAAGTTTCCCACAGATCGAAACATCCTGGCTTATGGTAATGTTTTTTTTTATTATTATTTTCTAAATGTGTGCGATATTTTTATTTGTTGTTCGAGTTTAACTGTATTTTGTTGAAAGTTTCTAAGCAGCAGTTTATTGTTTTTCTGTGTTGTTTTTTTCAGATTGTGAAGATTATTAAGAAATCAATTTGTTAATGTGAAGAATACTTAAGAAATATTACTTTGTTGTAGTATCTAGTAAAGTAAAATCATGAAGAACTTCAAACAGATGTATGAGTAAGAGAAAAACACTAACACTTTTAGCGATTTTACAAAAAATGGGAAATAAATAAATTCTATAAAGCGAATCGAATATGAAAGTCTTATCTAAATAAATTTACTTTCATAATGCCTTTAAATAGTCAAGCTAATGAGCCACAAGTTGAACCTAAAAGAGAATGTTCAGTTGAAACAATGAAACATGGAATTGGAATCACTGGATTTGATAGAATTACAAGTCAGCTTTACCGTTTTACTTACAAAGTGTACTGGATTACTTGTTACATCGTATTTTTCCTAATCTGCTGTTACCAAATAAATCGTCTTCTTAATGTTTATGAAAATCAAGATCCAGCCACTTCAGTTGAATTTCGAAAGATTGAGAGAATTACTTTACCGAAAATCGTAGTCTGTCCGCTAACTTTATTTGGGCAAGATATAGTGACAGAAAATGTACAAAAGCAATACAGTGAACATTTTGATGTACCTCTCGAGGAAGTCAAGAAGCTACATTTCGTAGAGATGTTGAAACTTCCGGGTTTTAACTTGACTTCTCTTTGGAATTTGTATGATTTTGATAGAAGTCATGTTAAATTCGAATACCAGGTAATTAGAATATTCATTAAATTAACATAAATATGCTGTGATTCATTTAACCAAAAATTAATGTTTTATATTTGGTGAGGAAAACATAAAGTTTAACATTGTGCTAATTATTATTGATAGCGCTTAATAATTTGTAGATCTTCAGTCAGGTCTCAAAATGAATTGGAAATGATGTACTTATTGTTTATAATCATGATCGAAAATCGTTGGAACCTATGCTTTCAACCCTCACCTAAAGAGCGTGTATGATCTTGAAAGTGGGACCCTTTAATATTATCTGAACGATTCTATTGAATTGTATATTTTAAGACATACATCTTAGTATTGTAAGAGATATAAAATTATTAATATTAACAAATCTTCTAATGTTATTTTCCAGTTCAATGAGATATATTCACTTATTATTATAGGAGAAAGTAGTGCCTTATCTATAAAATACACTGATATACTGACGTATATAAGTTTCATAATAATTGGCTAATGTGTTTAATAGTGTTTAATAGTGCTGTGTCGATTGTGATAAGATAGGACTGTCTGCGAAGCAACAATGTGAATGTGCAAGATATTGCCGAAATGTTGCAATATTGTTGCCGTTGCAATAACAACAGTTAGGGTTTCGATCGTGAAAACTAAGGAAATAAAATAATAACAAGACGGACGATCTTGACATCACAAAGTAAGTCCGATCCGAATTAATTATTTCTTTAGTAAAAAGATTTTAGTAACTTTAGTAACACGTTACGAGCGCAACATCTACACTATTTATTGTGCGTCCAACAGCATAACTTAAAGATAGTGAAAGACTCAAGGCTAAACTAAATAGTGAAAAATATTTAGTGTGTTCAGAAAATGACGACTACAACGAAGAAGCAAGTTTCGATTGTTAACAATAACCTTGGGACGAATCCCTAGAGGATTGATTTAGCGAGTGAATCTTGTGAAATGAAGAATAAAATCAAAGTTCAGTTAAAGTGAACTTCCGGTACTCCTGCTTTTCTTCAATTTTTTTCGAGTTGTGAGAACATGGCTGCTTTGGAATTATTTTTAAGAAGGAGGATGTTGATGAGGAATGTTTGAACTTCCTATGAAGGAAGTTGTTGTTGGATGTGAGGTTCGTTGTTTGAATAAGTTTTCTAGGCAAGTTTATTTAGAAATTTAAGAATTTTTCATGCTGATGGTTGATAGGGAAACTTATTTAAAAATGGGTTCACCCGATCTTTTACAAATTAGTCCAATACTCCAGAAATCAATGGCATCCTTCTTACATCCATCTCTCATTTTATCAGAAAAAATAAATAAATAAAATCACACAAATCACCAGCACGTAATCTCTCCGGACCTTTCAATTGAACTTCGCCATGATGCTTTCATGGAAAACACGTGGATAAGAAGCACGTGGATAAACAGCACGTGAATAAACATCACGTGATGTATCCTTGCGCGGCATCGTAAGCGATGGAAGCGGTAAAACGCCCGTCGGTGATGTATCCTTACCAAACTTCCTATTGGTGGCATCAGATTCTCTACTCTAGCCGAAAGTTCAGTGTTCGAGAATAACCAGAATTAATAGGAGACTGGGCCAGAGTGCACAAACCGGTTCCATGTTAAATAATTTAATAAGCAAGATCAATCCTTGTATTGTAATTCATTTTACTAAAGTTACATATATCACCGTATCTATTAGATTGCTATCTTCACTGCCATCTCACAAAATTACATATGGCCAGTACGCACCGAAGTGCGCGCTTCGTCTCCGAAGTCTCCGAGTTCCAGGGAGCGCTAGTGTTCCCATGATGGCGAACCCCTAGCAGACTCCCTAGAATTTCAAGGGAAAGATAATGGGGTGGTTTCCCGTGGCCTTCCCCAGGACGCCATTAAGGAATGACGTCAGACCGAAGAGAAAGTGAAGAAGAGGCTGGACAACACAGGAAAGGAAATTGAAACAGCCATATCACTGCCGGGATTCGAACCCAGGTACTGGCACACTGGCCGCCACGGCTGGCCGCAGCCGAGACCGCACGACCACGCCAGCACGGCACAAAATTACATGCTGGATAGAAATTACAATAGCCTATCTTATATTCTTAGTTATTGAATACAATCCAACCATTCTACTATTAGTTCCGGTACATTTTAGCTATTGTTCTATATCTACTACAAAACAACGCTGATTTGGTATATTTTCCGGATAATTAAATAGCTTCTATTTCAGACTGTTAAGAAATGTAGTTCCGTCACACATTACAATTATCTTAATTATTTTTTTGAGCTTGGGGGAATTTTACTTTAATTTTATTTTTTCTTGAAAGATTTTATTTATTTACAGTAAGGTGACAGCATTAACTTTAGTTTAAAATGTAATGGGGATTTCTTAATATCAACAAAGTAGGGCAGTTTTCAGGTAAAAGAATTTTATATGTTAGAATTCAATTGAAATATAAAGGAGGCACGGTATAGTTTTTCTTTTTAAACTTGAAAAAAAAAAAAATTCTAAAATAGATTTAAAACATTTAAATACGTTAGGGACATAAAGTATTGAAATAAACCACCTCTTCATCTTAGAAACATCTAT
>JAFIDM010049286.1:607542-635199 GCA_023159025.1 Thereuonema tuberculata
TGGGCGAAGGCATTTTTATTGTCCGGTTGGCGATTTCTCTCCATTTAAAAAAATTGTATATTAAGATTTACAGTTTCATCAATTGAAGTAACATAATTATCTTCTATTCCTTTGATAAATTGCACTAAAGTTCTTTATAGTTCACTTGTATCATACATTAACACTATTAGTACTCTAAGTTCACAAATAAACGTCTAAATGCTTTGATACCTTATGTGTAATATAATTAGTTTTTCACCTACTGCAAGAATATTACTATATGTACAGATCATGATAATGGTTAATCACCGTATGTCAATGTTCAAAATGGTTAATCACCTTATGTGATAAACTAGTGTAGCTTATATAATCCTTTATTGCTATTGTTAACTTTTAAAAGTTCCTTTTATTAAAAGTTAATATCCAAATTGACCGTCTTAACTACTTTGTATTCTTGCATGTATTTCTTTAGGTAAAATATTCAAGTTTCGTATTCCCAATGACGATTATCTCTCTTTAAAATATCAAGCTTCGTTGACGATAAATTCTTTTATGTCTTCCAGGTTTTAATTACAGAATGTATTAAATAACCCCAGTGTCCTGTATATTACAATAATTAACAGTCACTTACTTTATATTCTTTTTAAAAGTAACCTCCAAATATCTATGTTTGGATAACCCTATTATCTGTATCCGTTCCGCTATTGAATCGACGATTCCACGTTTTACGATTCAGTCAAATACTCGTCAAGTTTGTTGACACTACTTCGAACATCTTTGTACTGGTTCACCTTTTCTATTCCTACTATCGATGGAATAAGGAAATATAATAGAGAACAGATTAGAGTTTTATTAAAGTAAAGCCTTTCTTAAGTTTACTTTAAATAATTCAATTGTAATCACAGCTGCACAACTCTAGATAGATATATATAAATAAGGATACTCATTTTATTAGATGCAGAATATATTTTCTACTTCCATAAAGTTGTGCCATATCGTCTCGTTCCTTTTAATCGCCATTTATCTTTTTACCAACACATCACAACACACAAGATCCGTGTTGCCAAGTTACCGAGTTACTCTCTAACAATCCACTATTAAAACAAGCGCTGGAGAACTTCATATAAACAATCCCAGCCTGGCAATTGTTTATTGTCTTACAATACATACAATAGTCTCACGAAGTTCTTATTGTACCTTTTTTACTATTTACTACACTATTCCCTCATATGAAAACAACGTTGTTGTTTTTCTGGTCTTTCTCAATTTGTCCACAGTCATCAGAAGTGCTGATCTTTCACTTTCCTCTAATCCTGTTTAGTCATTTCATTATATGCAGAAAAAATATACAAACAAACATTAAATTAATTTAATTCAGGTTTTTTTATTAGAAAATCGCCAAAATTGAATTTATAATATATTTGTCATGGCCATAAAATATATCAAAATTTTACAGTAAAGCAATTTTTATTGTAATGCTTTATAATTCCACAGAAAAACAAACAGTAAAATGTAGTTATTGCCTATAAAATGCACGCACCATATGATGTTCTATGTTGTCAGTAGAGAGATACGGATGATGATAAAATATATATCAGATTGCAACACCATAACTTAATGTTGACTATTGAAATTCAACTACTTCGCTCAGTGGAATTACAAGTTAGATGTGAAGATGATATTACTTTACAGGAGATTCCTGGATAAAATAGATTGATTCCTAATATCTCTTGACAGTTCCATGAAAATCTCATGTACTTGACAAACCACAAAGAAAAAGCATGATTATACTAACTTTTGTTAATGAAGAACATTATACAGGGTACTTATAATTAAAGTTGCGATTTCAAAATGCCCTAACTTTAAAACTACCGGTCACATTGATTTGATATTTTACCAGAACAATCGTGAGGTAATGGAATTTTGTTTCGCGAAGGAAAAAAAATAGTTCCAAAATGTGGCGATAGATGGCGCTCTCAGGGTTCATATTGCTGTTGTGGAGGTATGCAAATTACTAAGACGTGTTAGTAATTGGCTAAGACGTCTTTACTAAGACATTACAATACGTCTTAGTAATTTGTATACCTCTACAACAGCAATGTGAACCCTGACAGCGCCATCTATCGGCACATTTTGAAACAAAATTCCATTACCTCACGATTGTTCTGGTAAAATATCAAGTCAATCTGACGGGTAATTTTAAAATAAGGGCGTTTTGAAATCGCAACTTTAATTATAAGCATCCTGTACATCTAATAAAAGACAAGGAATATATTTTAAAAATATCTAAAAATTGCAACCTGTTGGTTTCACGATCGGATATTTTATGAAGAAAGAAATTTCTTTTATAAATTTGAATCGATTATAAAAATAAGGCTGTACAAAGAACTAAAGAAATGTCGTTGGACATTGTCAATGCTAACAACAAATTTCAACAATTTAGAAAAAAGACAGTTTATAGACAGTACACTCTCTATTAATATATGATTTTTCATTATCCTTCATTATATTCTCCATCTTCTTAGTATAAAAATATTTTGATCAGCCACAAATTCTTTACTGATCTTTCTCAGGCATAATTTTTATGTGTTTGCTTCATAATTGTTTATTTACATAAATTGTTAATTACATTATTTTGGAGGTGATATCTTTTGCTGCTAAAAAATGCGAAGATATTATTAAGTATTTGATTGTTATGTCATGGATTATTTGCTTTCGTCTTTACGAATTTGGTAGAAGGGATTTATTCTTAAAATTATACCTGAGGAAGATCAGTAAAGTATTTGTACCTAATCGAAATATTGTTATAAAAACAAGATAGAGAATATAATGAAGTAGAATGAAAAATACAGTTTTTTATTTAAACAAACTCTAAAGAAAATAACATACACAGACAAACTCCTTTTACAAACTTTTAATCGTAATATTTCGTCTTCTTTGGGCAAGAAGACTTCATCAGACGAAGGAGGACAGGAAAAATATCCCTTTTCCTCCAAATTCGTTTTACTTTAAGAATTTCATTATTTTTTAACAAACAGTAACAATTTGTATACATCTCTTCTGTGAATACAATGATTGGACCGTGAATACATTAATTTTAATAATGAGATCAATTAATAAATAATAAGATCAGTTTACAACAACTATCATTAAAACATCTAGATTCAATAGCATTTACAAAAATATTTCTATAATAGCAAAACGACCCGTTCTTCGCTCGGGTTACAAAAAACAAATGTCCTAATGTGGATGATAAAGAAATTGCAATTGCGAGATCACTTAGAACTTTCCCGGTTGGTACAAAAACAACAAAAACAATAACTACTCAAAAGGTCTGATCTCCAATCTATATCTATCCCGAAAACCTCGTAGAAGTATCTTTGAACCATGTTTGCCCATCCACTCTCCGTCATCCCAGTGTACACCCATTTTTCCAGGTTACTTGACTTTTGTAATATCATAATCTTATCACTTAAAATCTTTCTTAGTTCGTAAAAAATCATCTGATTATTACAAATCTATATCTAAACCGAAAACTCCGTCGCTAAACTTATGCACAACAATATTGTAGTTGCAATTGTTGCACAACACTATTTGTATAGTTTTCCATTGTCGCCACCCGATGCATTTGTAGCGCTATTGTGCAGAACAATATTTTAGCTCCAATTGTTGCATAGCAATATTTGTGTAGTTCTCAGTGTCAAGATAACAAATCCTAAAACCTAATAATAGTAATGGAAGCAAACTTTCAGTTTTATAACTTAAAGCAACGCTTTTTATCCTATCCCGGGATAGGAAAATCCTGAAAAAGGGTTTTAGTGATTATCATTACCTACTTACATGCTAAATTTGAAGTCTATACTAATTTATAGTTATGGAAATAAGAAAACTTTCAAGCGAAAATAAACCCTCGTTATTCCCAAACCCGCGGGAATTTCGAAAAATCTTCAAAAAGAAATATTTTTGTCCCGAAAGCAGAATGTTTTTTATCTTTCTGCAACGATTGATGCTAAGACGAAAAACTTTCTGCAGGTGCAGAAAAAAAAAAAAACGAATCTTCAAATCGACAACCAAAAAAAAAAGACCCCTGTTCTATACGATATCTTTCTGCAGCCCTCACTTTCGTTCTGCGACATTGTCGCCCCGTCGCTCGATATTCTGCTTTGGGGATTTTTGTAAATGCCATTGAATCTAGATGTTTTAATGATATTTATTGTAAATTGGTCTTATTATTTTACTAATTGATCTAATTGTGGGATTCAAAATTAAATTATTGTAATTAATGTATTCACAGTCCAACTATTATAATTAATGTATTGACGGTGAAATTATTGTATTCAAGGATGACACGTATATAAATTGTTCCAATTATTGGATTTGCGGAAGACATGTATACAAATTGTTGCAGTTTGTAAAAAAATAATGAAATTCTTAATGTAAAACGAATTTGGAGGAAAAGGGATTTTTTCCTATCCTCCTTCGTATGATGAAGTCTTCTTGCCCAAAGAAGACGAAATATTACGATTAAAAGTTTGTAAAAAGAGTTTATCTGTGTATGTTACTTTCTTTGAAACAAAATAACTCGACTTTGATTACAATTTCTTCGTCTCAGACTGCTGTGAACCATTATTAGATGACTAACGGTACATTGGCAGAATCTCGGGATTTTGAGTTGTTGTCACCGGTTCGGATCTTAAAAGTCAAGTTTCCCATTAAAACTTATCCTATGGCTATGGAAAAATTAAAAAAAAAACATTAATGTTGATTAATAAAGTAATTGTTTTTGTATTTTTTAAAAATACCCAATTTACTTATATTATTTATAAAAATAAAATAAAAGGCAATTTTTGTTCCATTTATCAGGTGCTCTTGTTACCAAATGAAGAGAATCCTATATTCTTATTGAGAAACGAAGGATATCGAGAAGAATTTAGAATTCATTTCAAAATCCTTGGAGAAATTATAGAGGTTTGAGTTCGTTGAATTTTTTTAAAACGATATAATTTTCAATATTTTCATATACCAATAAGTAAACAATGCATCAATTTTCAATATTTTCAAATACCAATAAGTATATAATGTATCATTTTTTTTACAAAGATTTGAAAGTATTAATCAAAATTATTATTTAACTAAAAGTGGGAATAAATTAGAATTTAAAATACCCTAATACTGTTCACAAAATGCAACATTTACTACAGAATTTATTTATTTATTCGCACGTCCGAAGTCTTGACACTTCTGAGTTTAGCCTCGAGAAGAGCGAGAACTGAGAGCCGTTAGCCGAATAATCGTTGCCCAGAGTAGGTCACAGCTCCCATTCTACCCACAGAAACAGACGAAACAGAAGAAACTAACATCCAAGTACCACGCCGAGATTCGAACCCAATTTCTGACAGGTCTCTGAAAAGCCGCCGCCTAGACCACAAAGCAAAGGGAAATGGCGCTACTAAAGCAAAAGCAGTATATTAGAAAGTATCAAAACAGATCATGTCATCGGTATCTGGTTGGTTATTCTACCAAATATAGAGGAAATATGAGATACAGAGTGAAATTTTTCCGATATTTCTACTTCCCATGTTCAATTATTAGTTTGAACAAGTAATTAATTCTATGAATGTCAACTAAATTTGAAATTTTTAAATTCGGGAAAAAAGTTTCTTGTAAAACCTTTTGTAGAATTGATTTTTCTAAAATTAATTTCTCTGCATTCCTTAATATTTTTTTCCAAATTTGCTGAGAGTTTAAATTGAAGTGTCAAAAAATTGGAGACACCTACCTAATACTGTGTAGGTCATCCCTTCGCCAGAATAACAGTGGCTACAAGACATCATATTAAGTAGACGAGTTGTTGGAGTCACTGAGTGGGTGTATCTAGTCAGGCACGTTCACTGGCTGTTCAAAAAGCAGTTGTGTTTGTTGGGTTTTTCAATCATCAACATTGAGTGATGGGTTGAGAGGATCCAGGGTTGAATAGTGATAGGATTTGTCGCAATGTTCCCTTGCTCTGGGTGGTTACCATCTTTGTCAGGAGCCGTTCTTGCAAAACCTGACGGCCTCCACAGTGTTGATGTTCCGCCGATTTTTGTCTTGAATTCACATATTCCTGATATACTCTTCCTACTGTAGCCCAAGAATATCTAAGAGCATTGGCCATCTGGTAAACGGAGTGCCCCATTCTTCTGGCCCCTACAATCTGCCCACGATCAAATGATGGTAAATCCTGAGCACGTCCCATACTATTACAAATATACTAAGTCTCAATGGTCACGTCTCTTATCTATTATGTAACTCATGCCTCATAGGGCTGCGGCCATTTTTAGTGGGGGCAGGAGCCGGAAACATCCCGCTTTCTACTATCTCTAATATTTTGGCACTTCAGTTTATCTTAATCTATTGTTCAGTTTATCTTAGCCTATTGTTACTATTATGCAAATCGGTAAATTATTTCTTAGATAAAGAATAAGAACTGGAAGAAAAACCCTTGCGAAAATGAAAATGATGTAGAGAATTGCGTAACCAAATGCACTGAAAAGAATTTATATTCGAACTTACCATGCAGGTAGATTGTAAATCTCTTAATTCACCTTTCCAATTAAATCCAGTTGAATTTTCATAAATTAAATTTTTAGAAGTTGAGATATTGAGTAATATTTTTTGCTAAATATTTTAGTATATTCTGCAAAAAAACTCATCTTTATCAAAATAGATTTAAAAATAAAATTCCTGAATTTTCAAAATAGCAAGAAAAAAAAAGTTGATTTTTGTTGTATGTTGTATTCCGGAACAATTTGTATCTAGAAAACTTGGATTTCACATGTTAATATTTAGGATTTTTTTGTTTTTTTAAATGTAGGTTACCATTTTTAAAAAATTCTTCATTGAAATATTGTGATGATTCGAAACTTATTAAAAAATCCTTGAGAATTCTCAGAAAAGATTTAAAAAAAGAAGAGTGTAAACAACAATGTCCTCGAAAATGCTCTGAAGTTCTTCATTTTTTTGATGGACAAATAGTTACTACGACTGGAAAAGATTATACAATGTTCATCCAGTATTTCGAAAGACAAAAAATTGTTATAACGGAGCAGGAATGGTATTCCATACCACAATTAATAGCTGAAGTAGGAGGCAGTTTAGGAGTATTTAATGACATTAATCTCCTAACAATCCTAGAAATTGCTGAAATCATCGTAGAAGTTATACATATGCAGGTAATTTCGATAACATTTTTTCTCCAAAGATGATTGTAAAATTTTAATATAGAAAAATATATTGTAGTTTCAAATATTAATATAGCCTACATTAATTAATTTTTTTTAAATGTTATTCAGTCCTATTAGGTATACTTAAAACTGCATACCTGTGGTATAGGTGCTGATTGATTACTATATAATAATAATTGATATAAATGTTAAAAATTAGTTGAGATTAAAGTCAAAATATCCATCAATTATGTCAGATATCAACTGTTCTTTAATATTTTTTAGTTTATTATAATTATATTTGTCCCAATTAAGTTGACTTAAACTTAAACTTAAAAAGTTTATACTTAATTTGATTTTTTAATCGTAAGCCAAAATTATTGTGAAGTTTCGTAATGTTAAAGATTCTTAGCCATTTTGTTCTTGTATTTAAACTGTCTTGAAAGTTTTCTTTGTCTTTTTTGCAATCAAAAATATTTTTTATTATAGTTTGATGTACAAATTTTTCTTGTATCATTAGAATTTTAAATTTTTTTCAAATATTTTGTTGTTGTACAAAGGCTTGTTTTTAAAATTTATATAGACATTATTAAATACTTTTATTACTACTTTGTTTATATTTTTAATTTGCTATTTAAAAAAAAAATCCAACAGTCTAGTCCATATTTTAAAATAGAATCTACCAAGGATTTGAAAATGATAAGTTTATGTTTAAAAGAAAATAAGTTTCTTATATGGTAAAAAATAAGTACTTAACTTCTTTATAACCGAGTTATAATGTATGTTCCAATTGAACTTTTCATCAATATAAATTCCCAAATATTTCTGCTGTGAAGTAAATTCAATTTTTTCACAATTACAATTTTTTATATTAGAATTATTTGGATTCTTTAAGTTAATACAGTTTTCATTATGTAGTAAAAATGAAATATCTGTATTTAGATTTTTATTTTTGTTTTTAAAAACCATAATCTTACTTTTTTTGCAGTTAATTTTCATTTTATTATTAATTGACTAATTAGATATATTGTTTAAATCGTTTTGAAGGAAATTATAAGCATTAATTTGAGTTTTATCACTTGCAAGGATTATTACATCGTCTGCATAAATATAGATTTTTGAAAAGGCAATGCAGTTATTAATGGAATTTATAAAAAGATTTAACAGTAATGGTCCCAAATTGGACTCTTGAGGAACTCCTCGTTTTGTATTATATAAATTACTAATAGATCTTTGATTTTAATTTTAAATTTTCTGTTTTTTAGATAATCTTTTAGTATATCATAAGTGTTTTCTTTTACACCCATCAAATTAAGTTTTTTTAGTAAAAGATTATGATCTATACTATCAAAAGCCTTTTTGAAATCAATAAAAGCTATGTATATAATTTTCCCTTTATGTAAGTTATCAGCTATGTCTTCATTTAAATTTTTTTAATAGTTTTTGTATACTATTGTTTTGTTGATAAGCATATTGATTCTTACTAAATATTCGTTTTATTGATGAAACTGTTGATTGAATTTGTGAGATAGGATTCTACAATTTTGGATACGTTGGAAAGTAAAGAAATTGGCCTATAATTATCAAAATTTTCAAAATTTCCACCTTTAAAAATTGGAGTTATATATGCTATTTTCCAAAGATTTGGAAAAATACCAGTGGCGTATATATTGTTAAATAATTCAACAATATATCTAGAAAATATTTCTTTATGGTTTTTGATTTCCGTAATAGCAATTGAATCTATTCCTGAAGAAAAATTTATCTTTTGCTTATTTATGATGCTTAAAATATCATAACAATTTGTTAATATTAAAGCTATGGAATTTTGTAATATGTTGTTTCTTTGCATAACTCAACAGAACATTAAAAGAGTTAGGCAAAGACAATAATATAAATTTGGTGTACTACAAAAGTAACAAATTATTCAAAAAGAAAAAGACAAGAAAGTGTAACAACAAAGATATATTACATAGCATGGGAGTGGTATATGCGTTGATTTGTAGGAGTTGCCAGGCAACCTATATTGGAAGCACTGGCAGAACGGTAGAAGAAAGGGTACAAGAACATGTTCGTGCTTTCAACACGAAAATAGAGAAGAAAATATTTCGGACTGGGCAACCCATTGTAGGGTGAATGGACACAACCCGGACCCCATCGTGAAGATCGTCCATCACGAATAAGACGAACAAAAAAGATTCATGATTGAGTCCTGCATCATCAACTGTTATGTTTGTTTCAACAAGAATAAATGCTTCAGAGTAAATGAGATGTCATTGTCCATGTTTAGGAATGTTTTCTTGAACAATAGGAGAGTTAAAGAATATTTGTATTTCAAATAAGTCATATATTGCTTAACAATGTCACTATTTTTTGTCCATTTTCTTTTGTTTACCCATGTCTTTTCATTATTGCCATTTTCTTTTGTTTACCCATGCCTTTTCATTATTGTATTTTAAATTATTGTATTTTCTATCGTTTTATAAAAGAGAGGAATTCTCTTTTTTAAGTGAAATTTTAATTTTTTTAATTTTTGTTTATAAAAACCTTGAAAAAGTTTTAAGAAATTAGAACGAAATATTGGGAAATGTCTACGGTGTAGAGTTTTCAGGAGTTTATTAGTTGTTTATCTATTTTTAAGAAGACGAAGAAAAGATATTGATATACAGTTTTTTGAACCCTTTACCTTCCCACAAAAACAAAGATCTTATAATGAACTTGATGAAAATAATCTTTGACAATCAATTTTTTTGTATATAATAATAATGTGTATAAACAGACCTAGGGATGTTTCATGGGTCTCGCTGCCTCAAGATGTTTAGCAGATTTAATCAGGGCCGTTTCTACCATTAGGCAAGACTAGGCGGTCGCCTAGGGCGGCAAGCTTTTAGGGCGGCCGAAGGACGGATTCCGTTTTTTTTTTTGGTTGTTAAAATAGGATTGTGGTTTTTTTTGGTTGTTAAAATAGGATTGTCGTTTTTGTTTTTGTTTTTGTTTTTTGTTGGGGGCGGCATTTTTCAGTTCTCGCCTAGGGTGGCAGAACACCTAGAAACGGCTCTGGATTTAACTATACAATATATTGAACAACTAGGCATAACCTATAATAAAAACAGCTTATAAAAGATATGTCGATGATTGTTTGTTTATTAGAAACAACCACGACCCCGTTGATATAAAAAATTCTTTTAACCAACTAATTAATGAATTGAAATTCACAATTTAATAAGAAACAAGTAACCAACTCCCATATTTAGATATTCTCATTCAAAAAGAAAATAATAACCTATTGACTTCATGTTATCGAAAGCCGACTTATTCTGGAAGAATATTAAACTTCCACTCAGAAACTCCACTTATAAATACAATACAATAAAAATGCTTCTCGATAGAGCGGTTACTTATTCATCCAATAAGACCACACTAAATAATGAGATCTGCTATATAAAAAAAAAATACTGATCAGAAATGATTATCCAAGTACATACATCAATGATTGTTAAAAAAAAATTTTTACAACATGTATAATCCCAAACTTTAAAAAAAATCAAAAAAACTCAAGACCAATGTTTTGTAAAATTCCCGTATATCCGTCAATGGGAACCTAAACTGAAACAAATTTCGAAAGATATCCACATATATCCAGTATGTAGATTGAAAATAAATTGAAATTTGAATGTAATAAAAAAGACACCCTGAAGCAAGATAGTGAAATGCAGAAACAAAGACTGTTATTATATAGGCGAAACTGAAAATTCCCTACAGAAACGACTATATAACCATCAATATGCCTGAAAACCCAAAATACCGACTCATCCATGACATCAAATCATATGTGCAAATATGATCATTATCCTGACTTTGAAAAACGCACTCATTATAAAACAAGAAAAAGATCCAACAAAAAGGAAGGTGAAAGAATCAATATTTAATTATTTGTCAAGTTCTTACAATACGAAATTGTCAAACAACAATGTAAAAAAATATTGTACTAACATTACTCTACAAAAAAAACTACAATTACCAATAGAACGTGAAACTGAAAAATCTTCACAGGAAACCATGCTTATAACCTAACAAGAAACTTAGACGATTCCACCTGGTTTA
Organism: Thereuonema tuberculata; assembly: GCA_023159025.1. Classification (NCBI taxonomy): domain Eukaryota; kingdom Metazoa; phylum Arthropoda; class Chilopoda; order Scutigeromorpha; family Scutigeridae; genus Thereuonema; species Thereuonema tuberculata. Next base: position 618,831 of record JAFIDM010049286.1, read on the forward strand.
TTCATCAATATAGGAACTTATATGTCTCCAATTGTTCCGAAGAAATAAGAAATCCCTACAAAATATAATCGACTAAGCCACAGTATCTACATAGACAACATCATCATTAGACTGCAACGTACAGGCAATTTACACCAATGAATGAACTCAAATTTATGAATAATTAAATCCCCACCTATATAACACAGCACTCCCTTGTGTAACCATCTTGCTGATGATGGGGAACAATGATTCCCTGAAACTGTAAAAGAATTGTTTTTAAATATTTTTTATTGTCTTAACCTTTTTAACTAAGATTTTTTAATATAAAACCTTTTTAATTACGATTTGTGTGTTTTCAGTAATTTTTATAAATTTGTAATTTAGCAAATAGGAATTATAAAACGAAATTAACTTCATATTATTCTACTGTTATTGTTTTATTGCATTTCTTTGTAGTATCTGAAGAGAAATCACAAGAGGAAACAAAACAGGAATAACAAAGAAATTGGGAATCTGGAAAACTTCTGGATCAATCGAAAAACAAGAAGAAATCGGGGAATTCAAAAACAAAATAATTCCGTTACTCAACTGAGATCTAGTCCTCAACCAAGTATTGGAATCGTTGGATTTGATCGAATTTTAAGTAAACGATCTTTACTTCAGCTGAGAACTGTTTGGATCATTGCTATTGTAATTAGTAGCATAATCTGCTGTTGCCATATTTTCACAGAACTAAAGAATTACATAAATAACTCCCCAGATATGAAATTTAGGATTGAGAGGAACCAAACATTGACTTTGCCTAGTCTAACAATTTGTCCATTTCAACCTTATCTCCATTCTCTATATTTCAATAATCTCAGAGATCAATACAGACAAATGTTTGGAATAGATGGAAGAAAGACCGATATTCCCATATCTGAACTCATGAAGGTACCAGGGGCCAATATTTCGGAATTTTGGACTCCGAAGTATGGAATAAACAAGTACCTTTGGAATGGTTTTGATTTTGCGGTAAGTGCCATTAAAATTTTTATTATTAAAAGTAAATGTAAAGTAATAAAAAACATTATTGCTATTACGAAATCTAAAAGAAAGTATTTTGTTAGTGTTAGAATTCTTCACTATTATAATATTTTAACGTGTGTTAAAATATAGTCTTTTAAAAAGTTTTAAAAAAACACACAATCAAGATTAAAATTCTAAACTACATTACATATCTCCGAGATATTTCGGGTTCTTTCACAGCTAACCCATCCTCAACCTTCGCAAGGTTGAGAATGGGTTAGCTGTGAAAGAACCCAAAATATCCCGGAGATATGTAATGTATTTTAGAATTTTAATCTTGATTGTGTGTTTTTTAAAACTTTTTAATAGAATTCTTCACCTCCAACAATTTTTCCCGAAAGTCATACGGTAAATACTAACAAACATTAACAAAAAGATTTCGCATGAAACGTTTCATGTTATTTAGAAGATTAGGTATTAAACTTACAAATTTATAGAATACATTGAATATTTGAAGTTTTGTCGCAGAATTATATAGATTCAATAAAGGTATTGCCACGAATATTTTTAAATCCCCTAATCATAATTTCCCTTAAATTTTCAATCTCCACTTACAATATAACCAACTAATCGAAAAGAATATCTCACAGTTATTCCAGATCCTAAAACACATACTGTAAACATAAATGTATTAAAATTTGATATTATACATATTTCCAAAATTATATCCTCAGAGTAAAAAGATATTCCACAAATTAGTCACATTACAACAAGAACATAAGTAAGGCTGAGCTATTCTTAATCCACCCATTTTACGAATATCCTGTATATCTCCCATTCTATGAATAATTCCACCAGCACATAAAAAATAATAAAATTTTATTAGACAAAAAATAAAATTTTCATCATATCACGCAACTTGAGATGGAAAGAAAGAAGATTATTTAATAATAAAGTTTTAAATAGAGCATGAGGTAATAAATGAAAAAAAGCTAACAATCTACATCCGATTGATAAAACAAATATTATTAAACCTAATTGTCTTAAAGTTGATAAAGAAATAATCTTTTTTAAAATCATACTCAAAATTTGCACCTAAACCAGCCATAAATATAGTAAAAACAGAAATAAAAAATAGAATATTCTTAGCTACTTCCACTTCAATAAACATAATATCAAAACAAATAAATAAATATATTCCAGCTGATACTAAAGTTGAAGAATGTACCAAAGCTGATACAGGCATCTTTAATCAAGCTAATTACATTAAACTAACCATAAATTACTTTAATATTTTAATATTCAATACTACTTACTGATATATGTAAACAATACTTATATATGAAATCAATGTAATAGAAATCTCTAGTCAGAAGCAAACTAATTAATTTTACAATGAAAAACAAGATGCCTGATTAAAGGGTTATTTCGATAAAATAAATCATGTACTTTGCTACTCTTGTTTTTCTTTTTTCAGTCTTAATTAAGTATTCCATTCAATTGCATAAGCTAAAATAATCCACATCTTGATAATTATAAATTTATTATTATAAATATTTTTATACCCTTTAAAATTAAAAATCATATCTTTAATAACTGTGACTCTACAACTCTTTGATCTGCTATATCTAAATATAGTTATGCATCAATATAAGAAAACCCTTTTTAGAAGAATATTTTGATCTAGATAATGCTAAATTAAAAAGAGTATTGACTTTAAATAATTATATATTCACATAGTTGAAATGATATAACTTTATTAGATTCATTTTACTATTTTATTATTTTTAAGTTTTATTTTTAATTATAATTATATTTATATTAATACATAATATAATTTTAAGAAGAAAATAAAAAATACATTTTTCAAAAATTAAATTTATAAGCTTTGTTTAAATCTCCACAGAAAATTGCAACTGTGTTATAAGCGATAAAGTTAAACTACCTCCATTAAATTCAAAATTTATGTGTTCATACACCAGCCTATATATTAACACAAATATAAAAATAATTGTCTGATTCTCAATTTTCGTAGAAACCATCTAAATCTTGAATTTCTGTTCCAATAGGATTAGAAATTAATTTATTAGCGTTTATAGCACAAATTTCTAACTCTTTAAACCAACAATCCAGAGAAGCAACTTTACAATATTTTTCAGTTCAATCCTCAGCTTTTTCAATATTTGTATTCTGAGCCATTAATAATTTCTTATAAAACAATTAGATTCATTATAAATCTTATTGATCTACTTGACAAAAAATTGCCCCTTTATTTGTCCTCATATCTTAATTCTTTCACTATCGTTATTTTATCAATATTTCCATCCATTATTGGAGCCATTAGAACTCTTAATCAATCATCACTTCGTAAGCTTATAGCATATTCTTTCGTCTGTCCTTCTTTCCATGGGATAGTAGAAAAGATCTTTCAGGTCGACGTGCTCGGCAGTCATGCCACCCACTTCCAATTTATCTAATTAATCTATAGCATATTCTTCAATTAATCATATAGGATGAAATGAATCAGAAAAGAATCCCTTTCAAAAAAGTAGAAAGGTGGAAAGATCACCGCCAAAACAGTTAGATGACTCATTGTTAAATAGAGGGAAGATAAATGAAGAATATAACGAAATGAAGACAAATGTTCTTATGGAGAAAGATGTCGGTAAGAAAGACAACATTGAAATTAACCCTCAAACTGAAAAAGAGATTGCACTATATGAAGAGATAAAAAAACAACAACAACAGAATGAAACTATGAATAAAACTATACAGAAATTACAAAAAGAGCTTATAGAAGTTAAAGAATTGTCAACTTTAAAAAAGGAAAGAAATATAGTAAATAATAATGAAACAAATATTACACAAATTCAATATGAAACGGATGAAGAAGAATTGCAAAATGAAGTGGGATGGTTAGAAGTAAAGAAAAATAAGAAAAGAAAAATGAGAAACTCACCTGAAAAAATTCAAACATGCAGTAATCAAGAACAGCAATATGTGAAACAAGGAGAACAGAAAGGGAGATTACCACCACCAATAGTTGTAAATGGGATTAAAGATTATGAAAAATTTTATAGTTTTGTTGAACAAAATTATATTACTGCTAATATTTCAGTAATTGGAACAAAAGAGGTTAAAATTAATGTTAAAACAGAAGATGATTATTGAAAGCTAACCGAAACTTTTAATAAGGATAAAGTAATGTGGCATACATATGAAAATAAAGCAACAAGACCGATAAGAGTCATGGCCAAGGGAATACATTCAAGTTGTGAACCAAATAAGATTGTAGAAGATATCTTGGAACAGGATTTGAAAATAGAAAAAGCAGTTAATATATTAAGTAGAAAAGATAAAACTCCCTTACCAATGTTTATGTTGACTTTTAAAAATGGAGAAGACATAAAGAAGATATATGAAATTAATAAAATAAGAGGAATGAAGGTTCGAATTGAAGCCTTACGTAAAACTAAATTAATATCTCAGTGTAAAAGATGTCAGGAATATGGACATACTCAAAGTTATTGTAATAAAGAACCTAGATGTGTAAAATGTGCAGGTAAACACCTGACAAAATATTGTAAAAAAAATCCCCAAGTAGCACCAAAATGTGTCAATTGTATGCAGGCACACCCAGCTAATTATAGAGGGTGTGAAATTGCAAAACAGAAACAAAGAGAGAGAAGTCAAATAAGTAACTCAAGAGAAGGAGAAAGGAATGATAACAAAATAATTATTCAACAGCAAAAAGAAAATTATCTGAAAAAGAATGACAATTATAAAATGGAAGGAATTGGAGAAAAAAAATCATATGCTGCAGCTGTAGCTGCAAGCAATGAAGAAAATAAATTGCAAAAGATTTTAGAAAAATTAAAGAAGCAAGAATGTGAAAGTAGAATATTGAAAGACAAACTTGAAAAACTGGAAGGTGAAATCAAGAGAGCGATTGCTCCTAAATCAAAAAAATAAATGGCTCCGGAACTAAAGATAGTAACATGGAATGCCAATGGAATACTGCAACATCGTTATGAATTACAAATATTCCTTGACTTACAAAAAATAGATATTTGTTTAATTTCTGAAATCCATTTAACAAAGCAAAATTATGTTAAACTTAAAGGATATACTACCTATATAACTCCACACCCTGATGAAACAGCAAGGGGAGGAAGTGCAGAGATAGTAAAAAATACTATCAAACATACGGAATATCAAAAATATGAATATAAAGAATTTCAAGCAACATCAATTAGGATAAATACAGAAAAATATAAAATTACAATTGCTGCGGTTTATTGTCCGCCTAGAAATAATCTCAAAGAAAAAGACTATGAAGCATTTTTGATAAGTCTTGGTGATAGATTTATTATAGGAGGTGATTTTAATGCAAAGAATACCCAGTGGGGATCTAGAGTAACTACAACTAAAGGGCGAGAACTAATGAAAGCAATTAAGAAGTTAAATGGAGATTATCATGCAACAGGTAAACCAACATATTGGTCAACAGATCGATGTAAGTTACCTGATTTATTAGATTTTTTTATTAGTAGAAAAATACCAGTAAACTATGTGAAGGTGGAAACAAGCTGTGAACTGGACTCAGATCATTCACCAGTGCTATTGACTTTAAGTGATAGAATAATCGAGAGAGAAAATAAACCAAGTCTTGTAAATAAATTAACAGACTGGGTAAACTTTAGAATAGAACTAGAGGAAAAGATACAATTAAAAGTATCTTTAAAAAATATAAATGATTTAGAAAAGGAAGTGGAAAATCTAACAGATAATATACAGCAAGCTGCTTGGAATAATACTCCAGAACTGAAAAGGAAAACATTGGGGATAAATTATCCCAGAGAAATAAGGGAATTGATAATAGAAAAAAGGAAAGCTAGAAGAAAATGGCAACAAACAAGAAAACCTGAGGATAAAACACAACTTAATAAACTTACAAAACAATTAACAAGAGAAATTCAAATAATCAAAAATGAAACAATAAATATATTTCTAAAAGAACTTACACCAGACAGTGAAACAAATTACTCTTTATGGAAAGCAACAAAAGGGATTAAAAGACCTATACAGCATAATTCTGCTATAAAGAAGAAAAATGGGATATGGGCTAAAGAAAGTAAAGAAAAGGCGCAATTATTTGCAGAATATTTGGAAGAAATCTTCAAACCAAATAAAGAGACTGAATTAATGCAACTGGATCAAATAATCGATCAAGAAATGGATATAATGGAAATACCTCCAGTAACATGCAAAGAAGTGGAAACATTCATTAAAGAACAAATTAAATTAAGAAAGGCCCCAAGATATGATCTTATCACTGGTGAGATTTTAAAACAATTACCAAGAAAAGCAATTATTAAACTAGTTTATTTAATCAATGCTGCTTTTAGATTAAAGCATGTACCCAGACAATGGAAAATAGCGGAAGTCATTATGATTCCAAAACCTGGGAAATTACTAACAGAAGTTTCTTCATATCGACCCATTTCATTACTTCCAGTTATATCAAAATTATTCGAAAAACTGCTACTTAAAAGCCTAATACCGATTATAGAAGATAGAAATTTAATTCCAAACCATCAGTTCGGTTTTCGAAATAAACATTCAACAATTGAACAAGTACACAGAATAGTGGAAAAAATTGAACAAGCACTTGAAGAAAAGAAAGTTTGTACAGCAGTATTTTTAGATGTAGCTCAGGCCTTTGACAAAGTTTGGCATGAGGGCTTGATATATAAAATGAAGCAATTTTTACCAAAACAATATAGTCAGATATTAACCTCATATTTTAGAGATAGAATATTTAGGGTAAATTATGAAGGAGATTACTCAGATGTAAAAAGTATAAATGCGGGAGTACCGCAGGGTAGTGTGCTGGGCCCTACTTTGTACTTGTTATATACTTGTGATATTCCTGAAACAAAAAACACAATTACAGCAACATTTGCTGATGATACATTAGCAATTGACGATAACTTTGAAAAGGCAGCAGAAAAGGTACAAGCTGTTCTTGAAAATATAAACAGGTGGACTAAAAAATGGAGAATAAGGCTTAATGAAAATAAATCGGTACATATAAATTTTACATATAAAAAGAATAAAGTAATCCCGTTGGAAATGACAAAAAATACCTTTTGTGAATGAGGCTAAATATTTGGGTATGAATCTTGATGCCAAACTAAGATGGAAGACACATATTAAAAAAAAGAAAGAAGAATTGGAAATTAAATATAGGAAACTCTATTGGCTGATTGGACGAACATCACAATTGACAGTAGAGAATAAACTTTTATTATATAAACAGATTCTGAAACCAATTTGGTTGTATGGAGCACAGATGTGGGGTTGCTCTAAAAAGAGTAATATTCAAATAATACAAAGATTTCAAAATAAAGTGTTAAGAAACATAGTTAATGCTGCCTGGTATATAAGAAACTCTGATTTACACAGGGATTTGAAGATGGAATGTGTAGCTGAGGAAATAAAAAAAATGGCCCAAAAGCATAAAATAAGATTAGAGCACCATCCAAATATAGAAAAATCTGAGCTATTGAAGAATAAGACAATTAAAAGAAGATTGAAAAGGACTAAATTATTGGATTTATGTGGGAGCAGTAGTAAACAGAATTAATAAGATATGTCAATGGACAGATTCTTACAACCAGATCATAATAAAATTGACTATAATATAATTTAAGTAATAAACTAGATTAATAGCTATTGGTTAGTCTTAAACTAGGTATAGCAATAAAAAAAAAAAATTGTCCTCATATCTTAATTCTTTCATTATCGTTATTTTATCAATATTTCCATCCATTATTGGAGCCATTAGAACTCTTAATCAATCATCACTTCGTAAGCTTATAGCATATTCTTTCGTCTGTCCTTCTTTCCATGGGATAGTAGAAAAGATCTTTCAAGTCGACGTGCTCGGCAGTCATGCCACCCACTTTCAATTTATCTAATTAATCTATAGCATATTCTTCAATTAATCATATAGGATGAATTTTCGCATCAAAACTTATCAATAATAAACTTTTATTAACCTACTTTTCTATTTATTACTTTTTAAGAATCATCATGATGATAATATTTAATTTATTCAAAACTATACATAATAATCAAATCCAAAATACACTATTCCGTTGAGATCACCTCACTACAGTACTAAAATTCCATTTAGTAGTCTGTAATATAGTACTAAATCATTTAAAATGAGGAAAATGTTATACACAAGTTGATCAAATGTTACAGTTAAAATTACAAGGAAATGCTAAATAATGAATGTTTATGCTTGTTGACAGCACGTGACTGCATTCCGTCAATCATTTCAAATTGTTACTCTCGGCGTTTCCCATGTAAAAACCAGTATTCAATGTTTATGATGTCTGCAACTGCAGACGAAACAAGTAGCGTTTCCTTGTATTGTATTTTAATTTTAATTTTGATTGTAAAAGGACAACAGGAAGCCTGCATAGGGACGTGGCCTAAAAGTGAAAGTGACCAATTTGAGGCCAGAAATAGATTAAGGGGGTCTTAATAAGGAATAATGTCTATGGGCCCACGTCGCCAGCTCTTACCGTTTCATAGATAACGCCCATGTCAAGGTACAACTTTGATTGCAAATTGCTCGGCCATCGTAGTAGATAGAGCTCTGGTTTTTGTTGCATTCATCTGCCCTGGAAATAGTGGTTCTAACAGATTGCCACATGACCCGATCCCAACTACCCCAGAACCACGTGACCTGGACAAGGGCACCTGGTTATGGACCCCATAAGTCAAGATTTAAGGGTAGGTATCTCTTAGGTTTAGATATGGAATAATGGTATATATTGAGCTGTATATGCAGGTCAAGTTTGAACTTCGTAGCGGTTTCCGAAGTTGGGACATGATCTAGTAGTGAAAGTGATCTAATAGTGGGGAGACAAAATAAATAGAGGGGACAATTGGACCTACCCAATCGATAGTATTCTAAGAGAGAATCATTTTATCCTCTAGCACCCATATTCGGAAACATGGGTTTCATCCTTAATTTCGATTTCAAAGTTAAAACTTCACTTGACAAATATACCAACTTAGGAAAATGCTACGAACTTCAAACTTGGCATTCATATACACCTCAATATTACCATTATATCATATATAAATCTAAGAGGTATCTACCCCAAAATCTTGACTTACGGGCCCATAACCAGTTGACTATGTCGAGGTCACGTGGTTCTGGGGTAGTTTGGGGGGGGTCATTTGGCATACTGTTAGAATCAGTATCTCCAGGGCAAATGAATGCAACAAAAACCAGAACTCTATCTACTATGATGGCCGAGCAATTGCAATCAAAGTGACTTGGGTATTATCTACGAAACGGTCAGAGCTGGCGACGTGGACTCATAGACATTATTCGTTATTAAAACGCTCCTTAATCTATTTCTGACCTGAAATAGATCACTTTCATGCCCTTGTGCAGGCTTGCGAATGTCCTTTGATCAACTTGTGAATAATATTTTCCTGATTTTAATTTTAATGAACACACGTTAAAACGCCATTCGTATTACTTTCATTCATTCATTCTGAAGAAACGATGTTGGAAAAGGTAGGGCCTACCAGTTAAGACCAAAATAGCCTAATTAATGACCAAACCTTAATACTGAAAGGTTTGTAGAAGTTTTGGAGCACAGGAAACTTAATGAAATTTTAGAGCTATGATATAAAAGAACAAGCATCAAAGGAATAAATAGCAATACAATGGTAATATCAATAATTAATATAAATTGAACTTTTCTATTCTTGCTGTGTCACAAAATTATCACTTTACACTAAAGTTAGTTTACTTCTTTCTCGGATACCGTCCAAAATTTATAAAATTTAATATCTTTATTATAGAGAGAGGATACTCTAGATCTGTATAGTTTACTTTTTTCCCACAAATTTAAGAAATCTCAAAAAAGATGAGTAGATTTCATCAACTAAGATGAGTGGTTGAGATTACAATGTTTGCACAAGACAAACAAAGCTTTGTCTAGAATCCATCGGAAAGCAACCAAACCTCCTTGTTTCCCAAAATTACAAGAAACATAAACTTAGGTTAGAAGATGAACGAAATTAATTAGAACTACAAAAGTTGGACAGATACAGGAGAGGGCTAATTTACTAGCAGGGTTCCACATTACTAGCAGGGGTCCACATTACTAGCTTTTGCTGTCAATGTTCATTCAAGAAATTCTAATGAATGGAAGAAACCATTCTACCAACGATACTTCACTTAAGAATTTCAACTTTTAAATTAGAAAGTTTTCTTTTACTCTCAGCTAGCCTCGCTGATGAGACATGGCACAACGGAACAGATTTATCCTGCTTCAAAGATCTGAAACTCTAGGAATAGAATTAAAAAATTTCAAGTTTTACTGCGATTACCAGTAAAGGGATTGAAGAATGAAAGTGATGGAAAAGTTTTTATTATTTTATCTCATATTATACAAAAGTCATTATCAGTCGCAGAACAGAAATAAACTTATTAAATCTATATAATAAGTGCGAGGGTTAGTTTCTTTGGATGTTTGCTTGTTTGTTTGTCTTGAAACAACGTCGCCATTTCTCAACGGATCTTTTATCAAATTTGGAACGGAGATTCAATTCCAGAATAATGCATGAAACACGAAAACACAGATCCAGTCAAAAGGGTAAAAATTGGTGAAAGGGGCAAACATTCTGGAAGGTTACGCATATCTCTGAAATCGTTATAGTTGTTGACACGAAATTTGATGTGAGTGTTCTTTGTCAAAATCTAAAATATACCTCATCGACGAATTTTCGATATTCGGATCCTAAGATGAAAATGGGGGGGGGGGGGCAAACTTTCTTCATGGATATGTGAATCTCCGAAACCGCTTGATTTGCAATCATGAAATTTCTCATGAGTGTTCTTTATCGAAATCTAAATTATATGTATTTTCGACATTCGTATCCTAAAGTGTATAAACGGGAAGGGAAACTTTCCTGCACGGTATGCATAACTCCGAAACCAACACACACATACACACATAAAAAATATATTCATATACATATATATAAAATCATAAAACGCATAAAAAAAACTTAGTAAAGTCTAAACTGTTAAAAAGAACAATGAAACATTATTAAAACCCAGCCCCCTATTAAAAGTAATAAAAAGTTAAAAAAGGAAAAAAAAAAATCAAAAACCAATTAGCAAGAGAGGAATAACATAAAAAGGAAGAGTACCCATATCGAACAATGCAAGAGAGCTGGAAAATTGAACCGAATACCAAATTTTCCAACCACCAACCAAAAAAATTTCAAAAATTAAAAAGGACAATCCCCACAATCGCGCAATTAGCTGGGGGATGCTACGACAGGACCGCACCCGCCACGGAAAAGCCGTCAAAGACCCTACTCAACCATGAGCGGTCAAGTTCGCGGTCCACCCGGAACATTGCTCCCCATGCCCGAAAAGTCGACCGTATGGTGGCACACAAACAACAAAACAAAAAAAAAAAAAAAAAAAAAAGGGAGCCCTTAAATGGATAATAGTCCTATGGCATACCTTTTAAAATCGTTACGAATTTTTTCAAAATTTCATGGTTTTCGCAGGATAAAGCAACACCACTTGTGATCAATAACTGCTCAAAATGGAAACGGAGCTGGAGTTGGCGAGGATGTTCACACCTCCACAAAACATGGTCAACATCCTCGTCCTCGTGTAAGTCACAAAACCTACAAGTGGGATTATCAATCCTGCGAAACCTAAAAAGATAAAAACCAAAATCACCATGGCCAGTCAAGAATTGATTCAGGTGAAAATCACCAAAGATAGTGCGGTTATTAGGCTGGCTTTTAGGCTGCAATGTCTAAGTCCGGACGCTTGGGGATCTTGAAGCGAACTGATTTAGTTCGGTGGCCGAGAGCCATACTGGAGTCTCCGGTCAGGAGAAGTGAAGAAAGCCCGACACAAGGAAGTTAAGCGTACCTGAAACCGCAGGAATCCAGAAGAGTGCATACTATTGAGGCCGACTACGGAGAATAGATCCATAGCCGACTCAGTCCTACCTGAACCGCAGGAATCCAGAAGAGTGCGTACTATTGAGGCCGACAACGGAGAAGACATCCATAGCGGACACAGTCTTACCTGAAGACGCAGTTGTTCATCTTGCGACGGTCCAAGAATTTCACCTCTAGCGTCGCAATACGAATGTCCCTTGCGTGTCCCTATTAATCATTACCTCGGGTTCCGAAAACCAACGCAATAGAATCGAGGTTCTATTTCACTATTCCATGCTGAGATGTGCGGGCGAAACACGCCTGCTTGGAGCACTCTAATTTGTTCAAGTAAACGTTCCGGTCACCCAAGACACTCAGTGAAGAGCACCTAGGGACGATCGGCGTGATGGCTCCGGGGCGGGCAGTAATATTGTGGCGAGGCAGACCGCCGGTCCGGCACCGAGATACAACTACGAGCTTTTTAACCACAACAATTTTAATATACGCTATTGGAGCTTGAATTACCGTGGCTGCTGGCACCAGACTTGCCCTCCAATAGGTCCTCGTTATAGGATTTAAAGTGTACTCATTCCAATTACGGGGCCTCGGAAGAGTCCCGCATTGTTATTTTTCGTCACTACCTCCCCGTGCCGGGAGTGGGTAATTTGCCTGCCTGCTGCCTTCCTTGGATGAGGTAGCCGTTTCTCAGGTTCCCTCTGGAATCGAACCCAGATTCCCCGTTACCCATAACTACCATGGTGGGCCCATAACCTACCGTCGACAGTTGATAAGCCAGACATTTGAAAGAAGTGTCGCCGGTGCGAGACCGTGCGATCGGCTCAAGGTTATTCAGAGTCACCAAATGGGAACGGACCGTTGCCAGCCCATAATGATCTTGTTCTAATAAATGCGCTCGTCGCCGAAGGTCAGAGCTGATCGGCGTGTATTAGCTCTAGAATTATCACAGTTATCCAAGTAGGATGGTACGATCTAAGGAATCATAACTGATTTAATGAGCCATTGGCAGTTTTACCGTTCAGTGGCTAGTACTTAGACATGCATGTTTAATCTTTGAGCATATGACTACTGGCAGGATCAACCAGGTTTTTTTTTTTTTTTAATTATTTCAACACTTTTGAAAAAATATTATCTTTAATATTACTAAACATGATTTCTAAAAACGTAATTATTATTGATTATTTATAAGAAAAAAATACATAGTACAATTACATTTATTTTGTAAAATTAATTACAATTACTAATTATACGATTTGTTTAAAAAACATGTTAAGCAATAACTATGAGTAGATATCTTTTATTGTGAAGATTAAAAAAAAAAAGAATTCGAAAAGATGCTGCCGAACTTTTAGGCTGGCAATATCTAAGTCCGGACGCTCGGGGATCTTGATGCGAACTGTGTTAGTCAACGATGGCACCCTTCTGTACGGGCTTATCTTCTATGAAGCAAAGTACCAGTTTCCTCTAGGTTTTGGATTAAAACGCAAAGTCTCGGTTAAACGGACTCCGGTCTTCAATAGATTCCTTCTGCACACTTCTGGATTTCTGCGGCTTCAAGATGAGGATGTGTCGGATGCGGATGTCTTCTCCGTAGTCGGCCTCAGTAGTATGCACTCTTCTGGATTCCTGCCGCTTCTGATACACTTAACTTTCTTGTGTCGGGCTCTTTTCACTTCTCTTGACCGGAGACTCCAGTGTGGCTCTCGGCCAACAAACTAACTCCATACAGTCAAACTCTTTTTGTCGGAACGCACACGTTCCTGGTTTGAGCTTTAACTGATACTGCAGGAACCGTTTTAACACGCGTTTTACTTTATGAAGATGCTCTTCCCAAGTATCATTCGCAACAACTACATGTTTTGAAAGATCAGATGTTATTAAGGCATGGTGCCATGAGACAGTTAATTTCAGATAGAGGAGTGCAGTTTCAATCAAATTGTGTAAAGAGACTATGTCAGAAACATCAAGTTCAGCAGTACCGGTAGTTTTCCACTAGCTATCGGCCCCAGATAAACGGACTTACTGAAGGATGTAATTGCACATTAGCCTCAATGTTGGAAAGTATACTAGCCCGCTACAAGAGATTGGGACGTAGTACTTCAGGAAGTAACATTTGCCTATACATAGTGACACAAACAAGTACAGGTAAATAACCGTACTTTGTTCTGTATGGTCGGGAGGCTGGCACCATAGATCAAGAGGAGTTAAGAAGCGGAATCCAGACTAGACCGTCCACCCGACAGTTCCAACAGTTTGTCGAATTAGAGAGAGAGCTCGAGTACACGATAGAAGAAAAGCAGAGAATGTATAAACAGTGGCATGATTTGAAAATAACCTACACCCTTTCAATGTAAGTATTGGTAAGATCATTCAGAAGGTTTCCTGGTCGATCCGACAAATTACTATCCCGCTAGGAAGGTCCCGGGTCCAGTAGGTAAAAATACATTTCAAGTTAGATATCTTGGGCGAGGATGCCGAACGGACATAGTTAATATTGAGCGTTTACAGCCATACATGCTTCGAAACAATAATGAATAGGAAGAGATGCAGAGGCTGCATCAAACTTAAAGGGGAGGCAATGTTACTAGACGTTTGTGTCAACTCCCCTTTTTTATGGAATAGAATTGTCGGACCCTGCATCCCTGTTTTGATCAGTCCAGAGTGGGACACGAGGCGTGATACGGCCATAAATAGGGATGCAGAAGGAAACTTAGGCAGTTAGTTCGGTGGCCGAGAGCCAAACTCGAGTCTCCGGTCAGGAGAAGTGAAGAGAGCCCGACACAAGGAAGGTAAGCATACCTGAAACCGCCGGAATCCAGAACAGTGCGTACTATTAAGCCTGACTACGGAGAAGGCATCTATCACCGACCCAGTCTTAACTGAAGCCACAGGGATCCAGAAAAGTGCATAGTATTAAGGCTGACTACGGAGAAGACATTTTCAGCCGACCCAGTCTTACCTGAAGCTGCAGGAATCCAGTAGTGTGCGTACTATTGAAGACCGGAGTCCGTTTAACCGAGACTTTGCGTTATAAATCTTAAACCTAGAGGAAACTGGACTTTGCTGTATAGAAGATAAGCCCGTACGGAAAGTAGCCATCGTTGACTAAGGCAGTTCACATCAAGACCCTCGAGCGTCCGGACTTAGACATTGCCAGCCAAAAAGTTCGGCAGCATGCAGAGGCTACATTACTTGAGTTGCAAACATGAAATTTGACATGAGTGCTCAAATAAGTTCAGGTTTTAGTTTACTTGATGTAATTTGTTTCTTTTGGTCTAGACGGCGGTCTGCCGTATGGCCGTTGTGTTGGAACCTGGGTTCAAATCCCGGCGTGGGCATGGCTATTTCTTTCTTTTTCTGTGTTTCGTCCGTTTCTCCCTGGGACTTACAATCTCAGGGTTATTTCTGGCTGAGATGTAAATCTCGCCCCCGTTCTTCAATTTCCTAGCCTCACCCTAACGTTGTCAGGTAGGGCTAGCACATGGTCCATAGTTGGCCAAAGTCGATGAAAGAAGAAGAAAGCTTTTATTTACATTACGTATGGAAGGCTTCCGGAACGAAGTGACGGTGGCAGGTCTATAGCATAATTTGTAACTTCCATGTGCTTTTTTTTACTAACTGGAAAAGTTTCAGTGATCACACAATTACAATTTCTTCGTATACAAATCAGGCTACTTTTTTTTTGTAAACCGCACAAAGCACGGGTACTTTTGATAGTACTTAATGTTTATAGTAGCAACTGAAACACCACAAATGATGAAAATCATAACTTAACAGAAATGCTGAATTAATATCATTGAATATATTGAATATAGATGTTACGTAATAAATATTAGCATTTTGCGATTTGAAGTTTCCGCACTTTTTGGCCACAGGCAATCCATTTTTATCTCCAGTCACTATTCACTTCAAAAACTGGTCCGTTTTGTTGCGTTTAAGGAGCATATCCCAGATGAAATACCAATCGATGCTGTTTTCTCAGACGGGTTGTATGAGACCCAAATATCATAACGAGAAGTGTACAAGTGTACTCAGCCTTCACCAAATGTTCATGAACAATACTTTCAGAAATTTTCAGAGAATCTGCTAATTTCCGACCCAGTTGTACTTTTATGCGATCGTTGTCCATTGCTGAAGGTCTTCCAGGGTGATCAGCGTCTTCTAAGCTCAAATCCTCGGCTTTGAATTTCGCAAACCATCTTCGAAATGTTGATTCACTAACAACACCCTTTCCATACACTTCACAGATGTTTTTCACGACTGTACGGCATGTACAAATTCTTTCTATAGAATAAGAGCATCAACATGCACCAACAATAGCTGTTTTTACATTGGAAATTCCGGAAGGAAA
>JAFIDM010049286.1:660319-714966 GCA_023159025.1 Thereuonema tuberculata
TATGATATTGGATTAAGAGCAAATATATATTCTATACTAAAAAATTATTTTAGCAATAGAAAATGTAAAATAAAAATAGAAAATAAACTCAGCAATCCTCATAACTTGAAGAAAGGAATACCTCAGGGTTCTAATTTAGGACCAGTATTATTTACAATTTATTTAAATACTGTTTTCAACTGTCAAACTACTTCGAATATCTATGCTTATGCTGACAATCTTATCTTAATTAACATGAATACTAATCTAAATATAGCTATAAAAGAAATACAAGCAGATTTCACAAATCTGATAAAATGGACACATGATTATAAAATGAATATTAATAAGGACAAAACAAAACTTATGGTAATTCACACGAAAAATAAAAAAAGTAGATATAATACCGCAAATAAAAATCCATAATTGCCAGTGTTTACACATGAACCATGAAAACACTAACCACTGTAATTGTCAAAGCTTGAATTTAATTAGTAATCACAATATCTGGGATTATATATCAATAACAAGTTCTCAACCACTATATTTATATATTAAAAAGATTAAACTGTACTTTGTTTATGTTTTACCATATTAAAGATATTTTCCATATAAAAACCAAAATTATATTATATAAATCTTATGTTGACTCACTTATTGATTTTGTTTTGTTAAGCTGCGTTCATCTAAATAATTCAGAGGTAAAAAATATTAACAGAATTTTATATAAAATTCTAAATATAATCTTTATAAATTTTAAAAATCAATCTGAAAACCATAAATATCAAATCCTTATAAAAAACAAAATACTATTACCTCAACAAAAAATAATTTATAATCTAATAATAAAATATTATTATAAGATTTGTTTTAAAAAGGATATAAATACTATCAATAAAACGAGATCAACGAGCTTATATGAAAAAATGCAGTATGATGCCCCAAAAAATAATTTTGGATTAAGAATTAAAAATAGAATCATTAATAATATCTTTAATATTCTCTTTTGATATGATAAATATAGATAAAATTTCTGTATTAAAAATATTCTAATAAAAAAATTATAACTGGTAAGATTAAATTGATTAATTAAAAAATTATTGAAAAAAAAATCATTTTCATAAAATACTTATTTTGAATACAAATTTGAGCCTGTGTTTAACAAAAAAAAAATGCTTAGTTTTCTCTTGATGAATATGCAATTTAATTTATTAATTATAAAAGTCATATTTGTAAAATTTGTAATAATTCTTTCTGTATTTTTTTGCAATTTAATTTTAATTTGTTGTGAAAACTGTTGTAGATGTTATAAAATTTATGGAATCATTACCAGCACCTACAATACAGGTACTTTTTTGTCAACTAGTAGGACTGGTCTTGTGTAATAAAACTAGCATTAAATAAATAAATAAATAAATAAAAAAATCAAAATATTAAAAGACAAAATACTAAAAAGAAGGAGGCGAAGATTAAAATCAAGTAAAAATGAAGGTGAGAGAAAGAGAACCTAATTAAATAAATACATATATAAAGCCACATACATACAAAAGTGTGCAGATGGACAACAGCATTCGTTGCTGTGTTCATGAGGATATATATTATTCTTCAATGTGAATAAAGACGTCAAAACTTCACTTCACCAATATTTCATTTCTTTAATCAAAAATCTTTATCAAGGTGTTCATAAAATAGAAAGAAAAGAAACCAACTTTCTCTTTCTCTTTCTAAAATAAACAAACAATACAAACGTGAAGAATAAATATCAAACAATAAAATAAAAATACCCATTCTAAACGTGAAAAGACTACAATCTGAAACCAACCAAACAATATAAATACTCTAAAAACACAATTCAAACAACAAAAACTGAAACAAAACAAACCTACAGAAACTCCACTTCTTCTTCTTCCATACAATTAATTTCATTTTCAATGCAGGTGGTTGAGAGGTCGGTCGAAGATTGGGACTTGGATCTAGATGAATTCCAGCAGTATTGCAATTCATGATGGAAATCTTCATATTCCCCCCTGTGTTCTAGATGTACAATCTGGTTTTGTAAGTTGTTTAGTCCAATTTCCTGCTGAGATGTTCTGTTGTTCTGTGACCACCACAGATACTTCCTAACTTCGTCGTACAAAGCTGCCCAGAAGCAGCCAGCATCCCCAGAAGATTCAACAACGCAGGATCGTTCCAGTGATGGCTCTCTCACTAAGCATGGCAGGTGGTTTTCATAAAATCTGTTTGGGTCTTTGAATTCTCTGAAAGATGATCTTTGTGGATTTCTTAAGCTACATTTCAAAACGTCACTGAAATCATCGAGAGTTTCTAGCTGTGTAGCTGACGGCATTTTCTTTCTAGGTCTTTCCTCTTGAACTGTAATCTTTGATTCATCGTCCACTGGCTGCAGAATGGAATAATCAAAGCCCACTTGATTGTAATCCTTCTTAAGGCAAGAAGACACCTTGTCCTATATTACTTTCCTTTCGCTGGACTGGCTTTTCTGAATATGATCATTCATAATAAGCAACCGATCACCTCCTTCCTCTTTGGATACAGCACTCATTAGTAAATTCTTTTCATCTTCAGATGCCTCATTGGATGTCTCACTATCTAAGTATTCATTTGTGGCAGTGTCATCGTCACTTCGTGGGGAGTTTTGATCGACAGATGATGGAGGAGGTAGCCATAATTCTAGAAGGAGATAGAGCACAATTCTCATGGCAGCATGACGTTTCGCTTCTTCTTATTCCTCCCAAAACCAAGTATGCTTTTGTCTTGTAAATGAATGGCTTTTGTCTTGTCTTCACATATTCGATGTAAGGCATCTAACACTTTCTCTGATGGTTCACAGCCCTCTGGAAGACTCACGGCTACATTGCTGCTTCTTGTTGCCTTATGGCAGTATGAATGCTTTCCCTAAGTATTCCATTCAATCTTTCAAAGGGTCCCCAGTAACCTTAGTGCATGATTTGTTTGTTCGCTGCTGCTGTGAAGTTCAGTACAACATCAAACATGTCAGCTCTGCGAGAAAATCCCGTTATGCGTGTTGCCTTTGTGTTTCTGGGGGTTGGAAAGCAACGGCTATAGGGGCCAACAAGAAGCAAGCGAAAGCGGCGGCAGCTCAGCAGTTACTGGAGATCATCCTTGGACAGCAAGGAGAGAAAAATGAGCTGTCAGGCAATGTAGCCGTGAGTCTTCCAGAGGGCTGTGAACCACTAGAGAAAGTGTTAGATGCCTTGCATCGAATATGTGAAGGTCGACGTTTGCCTCCACCTCACTTCATTACATGCGAGTCACTAATGCATCAAAGCCCTTTCATTTACAAGATTGAATGTCGCATCTTAGACAAAAGCCTACTTGGTTTTGGGAGGAATAAGAAGCAAGCAAAACGTCATGCTGCCATGAGAATCCTGCTCTATCTCCTTCAAGAATTATGGCTATCTCCTCCATCATCTGTCGATCAAAACTCCCGACGAATTGACGATGACACTGCCACAAATGAATACTTAGATAGTGAGACATCAAATGAGGCATCTGAAGATGAAAAGAATTTACTAATGAGTGCTGTATCCAAAGATGAAGAGGTGATTGGTTGCTTATTATGAATGATCATATTCAGAAAAGCCAGTCCAGCGAAAGAAAAGTAATAGAGGACAAGGTGTCTTCTTGCCTTAAGAAGGATTACAATCAAGTGGGCTTTGATTATTCCATTCTGCAGCCAGTGGACGATGAATCAAAGATTACAGTTCCAGAGGAAAGACCTAGAAAGAAAATGCCGTCAGCTACACAGCTAGAAACTCTCGAAGATTTCAGCGACGTTTTGAAATGTAGCTTAAGAAATCCACAAAGATCATCTTTCAGAGAATTCAAAAACCCAAACAGATTTTATGAAAACCACCTGCCATGCTTAGTGAGAGATCCATCACTGGAACGATCCTGCGTTCTTGAATCTTCTGGGGATGCTGGCTGCTTCTGGGCAGCTTTGGTTGACGAGTTTCGAAAGTATCTGTGGTAGTCACAGAACAACAGAACATCTCAGCAGGAAATTGGACTAAACAACTTACAAAACCAGATTGTACATCTAGAACACAGGGGGGAATATGAAGATTTCCATCATGAATTGCAATACTGCTGGAATTCATCTAGATCCAAGTCCCAATCTTCGACCGACCTCTCAACCACCTGCATTTAAAATGAAATTAATTGTATGGAAGAAGAAGAAGTGGAGCCCTGTAAAGAAGCAGAAATCGAGTTGAAGGAAGAAACAATTTCGAAACCTACAGAAAGTTTAATTTCTCTTGGGAGTTTGCTATTATTTTCCATAAATTTTTTAAACATTTTATTCTTCTTTTTTATATTGCTTGTACATATATGTACATCGGGGAGACCTACCATAAGTGGATACGAGACTAAAAGAGCTCGATAGGGCCATAAAAAGGAATGATCCATTCTAGGCCACTGCCGCGCATGTGAACGGAAGCAATCACACATTGGATTAAGAAAATCCATTATTTTGGGGTAAGCTGCAAATGACTATTACAAAATGTGTCCAATCTGTACATATCATCAACAACCTTTATTGCTATAAACATACTGTTTCCATCAAAAGTGTATTAGAGTTATCTGGACATCAAGCACCGGAGAAGTTGTGATAAACAGAATAATATGTTCAAAATTCAAACTAATTTCCATCAAACAACAAATACTTCAATGTGAATAAAGACGCCAAAACTTAACTTCACCAATATTTCGTGAAGTACTTAATACCAGCAATAACTGTAACGATGTAGGTTGTCACCTCCATAATAAGATAAACAGGCGAAATTTTTGATCTTACAGTATAATTATGGATTTGAGATGTTTACTTTAATTACTATATTTCAGGGTGAATTTTATATTTCGTAAAAGAGTATTCATGGTGTTAAAATTATCTAAAGAAATGTTACTAATTTTAATGTTCTTATTTTATTTACTTGAATACTAAAATGTTATTGTGTGAATATAATATGTTTTATTTAGAATCAGTGTTTTTTTTGAAAGCCACTGCAATGGCAGACTGGCGTGAGAGAATCATTTTTTCCACATTCCCATAAAACCTAAGTTAACAAAGTTTCGGTTTTAAAAAGGGAAGTGCGTCACGAAGTGCCGAGTGCAAAGCTTAAGGTCATGGGGTCACGTGAACTCTTTAAGAGTGCCCCATTGGATGAAAGTGAAAAAGATCAATTCAGGGAGAAAATTATGATGTGAGAGAGCAGAATCGTATCTAGCGGTTGCACACTTCAATTCGTCTCGTCGAGGCGACCACATCGTCTCGCTGAGGCGACCGCTTCGGGATGCCCGAGCAGAGCCACGGCGCTCGGGGCAACGACGGGGTACGTCGGACTTGAAAACCCCAGGTGTAAGGTGCCTTGTTTCGTCGTACGTAAGTTATGGAGTTCTAACTAGACGACGGAAGAGGTGATGTCCGAAGGATGTGCCTGAGGTTCGTGCGATGAACTTCGTTTCCACAAGTCGTTTCTGCGGGAAGACCAGCCCCGGAAGACGACGGGAAGCAGCGGCGCTCTTATCCACTGGAACGGCCGACGGAGGACAATCGACGGGATAGTCGTCACCTTGTAAGTAAAATTTTCCATATAAGCTCCGGCAAGCTAGGGAAGATCGTATTTCCTGTGCCGCAAGCCATAGCCGACTGACCGCAAAGACGGGCGGGAAAAATAGAAGTTGCGTTGGACTCAAATTCTCGTGTCTGTTTAGGCAGAGAAAAAGGAAAAGGAAAGGAAATTGAGAATCGCCCGATTCTGACCGCTAGGCGAGAAGCCATTGCCGAACGTCAGTGTAAACTTTAAAAGTGCTTCGGTGTTTTAAACTCTGAAGGGAAAAGCAAAACTGACATTAATTAATCAGTTAAGGTGACAAGAACTCACAAACTGTTAAACAAACTGTTGGGGGAAAAATTCGTCAGTTGTGAAAGAGAACCTTTAATTTATAAAGTGTAACAAACAATCTTAGTGTTTCGTAAAAATAAACACAGAACTTTGTGTGTTTTATTTGGTGCGAGTAAAAGTAGAAGTATTCTATTTTGGTTGATATTTTAAGTATTTAAGAAATTTAATTATTTTGTATTTTATTCTTATTAAGGTGTTTAATATGCTAATCTTACTGTTATACTTTGTATTTTGCATGTTTGGGGTTTTGCTTAGGTAAGAGAGCTCTCGGGGAAGGGTCAATGATCTCACGTTAGAGAGAGAAGGGGGGAAGGTGGAGATCAACAGCTGATCGTTGCAGAGACTAGGTCAATGGCGTTTGGCCATGATAAGGATTTTGGAAGGGAAGAGTTTGAGAAAGAATCTTAAGTGTAAAATTAGTTATAAGGTGTTTAATAAATATATCATTTACTTTATTATATTACATCGATTTTGTCTGTTTATCTACATTATTTCACTTAGAATAAACATTTAATGATTATCCTTAATCTATTTACCTTATACATTCTGACGAAGTACTTGAATTCTAAGTTATTTTATTCTGGATCAGTTAATCCAGTGGAGACTATCTTTAGGGTTTAATTGCCTTTAATAATTAACCGCATTATTTAGCGGAGGATTAAAATAGTCTTGGGCATTCACAGGAACGATTTCAGTTGGGGGATTTCCTTAGCTGTGGTTTGGATATGGGCCCGGGAACCACGGACCGGAATACAATTACTCCCCCATTCTGATTTCAGGTTGTCTAATCTAAAGGTGTTTCGGAATTTATATTTTGATTATTTTAGTTTTAATTTATTATTTCATAGTTCACCGAGTTAGGATAGTGAGGGAAACTACTCGTGACATAACATTGTGGGTTTTTATGATATTATTATTATTCATAGATTTTTTGGGTATTATTTTGCTGTAAATAGTATTGTATGCCTTCGTCATACTAATAACGAAGGCATACAATACTATTTACAGCAAAATAATACCCAAAAAATCTATGAATAATAATTATATGTCATAATTAGCCAATGCCCTAGTTATTTCTTGGAAAATTATTGGTTTAAATTTGGTTGGAAAGGAATCGCGACGTAGACTCATATAGTCAATTTTTTGTGACCAAGGTTATTATACAACGTGGCCATAATTAAAGAGGAGGTATTTAGAGCCCGATTACCAATTGGACTGAACTCCTCCAAATTTAGTGAGAACACTATTTAGATCATAGGGCTTTCATTTGAAGATTGGAGCATGTATCATTTGAAAATGGTAGATGTGCATATTACCAAAATTAATATTTGTATATGAAATTTTGCTAATTCGCTATCAATATTTACAGATATCAATATGTTCATTTTTTCAGAAATTATCTGCCACACGTTAAACATATAATCATGTTAATGAATGTTTTTAATTAAAATTTAAAGTGAAAAGTATGTAGCAACATTAAAAATTAAATTCATTTTTTTTAAGCTTTAAATTTTTTAATGCTGATAAGATATTAAGCCATTTAAATGCAAAATTTAAGAAGCAATGTGACAGGAACTGAACCAAACATTTTATTGAATAATAAACATCAGAATTCTTGAAAATAGGGCACGTTACTTTGGATATTTTTTTTTCAATTTCTTAATTACGTTTATTAGACATAATTTCCAAACACTGGTCATTTAATTTAAAACAATTTCTATTTCTGTAAAAAAAATATCTTTCAAGTGAAAGACGATTAAAATTATCCATAGAATATTAATATTATAGGGATAATATTAGCCTAATGTCTAAAATTTCGGTATTTCAGGGAATTACGAAAAGAAAAGTTTTCGTTACACAAATATTTGCTTCTCATATATAAAACATTTCTTTCGTGCAATAATGAGTCACCCAGGTTAAAATTCAGCCAATTAGATATGAAGTAAGTAAAGATGAAATTCATTTAAAATGTAGACTATTCTAAGTGAATAAGACAGATTTGCTCAAATCTCTATATATTTTAATTCTGTTAAATTGTAACTTGATATTCGAGATTTTGAAAATGTGGAATACTGCATTAAAATCTTTTCAAAATTATTTTTGAAAATATGCAGTAAGAATAAAAAAAAGAAGAAATTTTAAAAAATTGCACTGATGTTCTTAAATTGAAGGTCCTCGCAGAATGAACAGTTCTGGTTGTGCGGTCGGGACCAAACATGATACGCTGGTACAGAAGGTCTTTCCAATATCACAAAAAATAAAAATGGTAGAGAACCCTTTGTGTCTGAATAAACAAAGTTCGGAAATGCCACCTGTGTAGTTGCAGTGTGGGTCACAACACAGGACGAATTGTGTGACAATTTTGGTCACTGATTGTGCAGTACTCTAGGCCCATTGTTAGCCATGGCCCATCGTGTCCATTTGGATCTGCGAACGAGAGGCAGAGTGATAGGACGTCTTGAGGCAGGCCAGTCACAAATGGAAGTGTTTTGTCACTGAACATGTCAACCAGTGTCATTTCTCGCTTATGGAGAAGTTTCCAGCAGGTTGGAATCATTGACCGACGCTATAGCAGAGGACGTGCACATGTCACCACCCCCCTGAAAACAGGTATCTGTAGCTGATGACCACGGAACCCCCGAAGCACAGCATGTCATCTTGCCAGGCAGCTCAGGCAACAGAGACCAGTGTATCCAAACAAACAGTGTATGGACGACTGTATGCAGTTGGTCTGTATGCTAGGAGACCCATGACGTGCATCCCCTTAAGCCAAGCTTACCGGAGTGGACACTTGTTGTGGTGCACTGAACACACACCATGAATACAGGCACAATGGAGTCATGTCATATTTTCTGACAAGTCCTGGTACAGTCTAGATTGTGATTCACGATAGATCCACATCTGGAGGGATGAAGGGATCAGGGCAAATTTTGCCAACATCGTTGAAGAAAACCAGTTCGAAGGTGGCGGTGTGATGTGTGGGCAGGCATTAGGCTGGGCTCTCGTACACCTCTGCAACTTTTCAACAGAGGTTCCGAAAACTGCGAGTTGCACTGGGGCAATGTCCTTAATCAACATGTGCGACTTTTCAAGGGTACTGCGGTTCAGAGAATCTGTTCATGGACGAAAATGCCCATCCGCTTCGCGGTCTTCTGGTAGATGAGTACCTCTAACGAAAGGACATCATCGTTTGGAGTGGCCTGCACGTTCCCCGGACCTGAATCCAATTGAACAAGGATGGGATGCTATCGGAAGACGTATTGCTGGATGCATTACACAATCACGAACGGTACCCGAGCTGGAAACAGCATTGAATGAGATGAATGAGATGCAGTCCTGCAAAGTTTGCTTGATACTATAGTATGCAGTATGCCAGCACGTAGCATTGCTTAAGTCGCTGTGTGTGGGGACCATACAGCCTACTGAACGCTCTTTATGCCTTCCTGAATGGTACTCCAGGTGCTTCTATCTCAATGAAGTTTCGGACATTTTTATTTCTCCTATTAGAGGCAGTGCTGCCACCTTTACTTTTTGTGGGGGATGGTATTGGGAAGACCTGCTGTACCCCCTATCAAGTTTTGTCCCGACCGAACAAACAGAACTTTTCATTTTGCAAGGTCCTGTAATTTAAGGACATCAGTGTATTATTATCAACTATTAAATTCTAAGTGTTTTTATCTAAAATTCTGCTATGAAGCTTTGGAAAAAAATGGATCTCATTTTCAAACCAAATAGAGAATGTTAATTAACAAATTATGCCGACACAGAAATGTAATTTAAAAAGAAAACTTTTACACATTAAAAAGAGCGAAACCGATACTATGTATTAAAAAAAGTACATAGTACCGCTTTCGCTCTTTAAACGGAGCTTTCTCAACTGGGTTAATAATAGAAGTACATGTTCTTAAATACAAAAGTAACATAAAAATTATGCTGGACCAATGAGAAGAGATGAACAGGCACCGACGTCATGAATGCACATATCCACTGGAAAAGTGCTGCTCTTGCCCTGAGTGAGCTTCGGTCAGGACGTCAGTAACGCCGTCACCAGAATAATGATGGATTGATCTGAAACAAAAAAAGGAGAAGTATGCATTAAAAAAGGTATTTTTCAATAATGAAGTTGGTATCTAATGGCGAGGGGAACTGATTTGTTAACTCTGGTCTGGACGGAAATGCTGTCATTGTACAATTTGGGGAGATGAGAAAAAATTGACTCTTTGCATTTCCTGTTGAAGTGATTAGATTCTTTACATAATACGGACGGATTGTTAAATTAATAGAATGGTTAGACTGTTTAGAATGGATAGTGGTATAATTAAAGTCATTGTTTTTTATGGTGTTGATATGCTGTGACATTCGATTATGGTGCCTTTGTCTTTTTTCTCAAATATATGTACAGATGCTATTAATGCAGTGAACTTCATTATTACTTGGATTACAGGTGTAATGCTTGTGAAAAGCATTACGAAAATGTTTATTAATGAATGAATCTGGATAATTATTATTTCGGAGAATAAGACTTATTGTTTCGATTTCATTGTTGAAACCGTCAAGTGTATTACAGAGGTTGAACGTTCTTGTAATAGACATATGAAAATTGTTAATTTTGAATGACATTGGGCAATATGAAGAATAATTAAGTGTAATACCTTGATTAGTCGCTTTACGATAAACTTATGTTATGATAGTATCGTTCTTGTGTGTCATGAGTAGATCAAGATATGAAACTGAATGATCTTTTTTTTTCTCAATTGTAAAATTAATGTCAGGATGGATATCACTAATGATATCCATTATTCTTTACTGTATCGAGGAATCCGTTTAAGGGAGATAAAGGATAAAGGGAGATATATCTACAGGGAGGAAGAATTCATATCCCCCTTTACTATAGATATGTGAACGATAGGCTTTTTTATATGGATTACTCGATTCAGGAAGGGATAATGGATATCTTTAGTGATATCAACCCTGACATTAATTTCACAATTGAGAAAGAAAGTGATCATTCAGTTTCATATTTTCATCTACTCATCACATGCGAGAACAACACTATCATAACATCAGTTTATAGTAAAGCGACTATTAAGGTATCACACTTAATTATTTTTCCTATTGCCCAGTGTTCAGAATTAACACTGTTCATATGGCTATTACAAGAGCATTCAACCTCTATAATACACTTGACGGTTTCAACAATGAAATCGAACAATATGTCTTATTCTCCGGAAGAATAATTATCCAGATTCATTCATTAATAAACATTTTTGTAATGCTTTTCGCAAGCATTACACCTGTAATATGAGTCATAATTCTAAGCCTAATCATTTCATTTCCTTACCCTTTGCACTGCAATTATTCTCCGCTTTGAGAAAAATATTTCGAACTCTTAAGATCTCCCTGACTTCTCAATGCTGAAAAACATAGGTTGTAACCTACAACATAATACCCTCCCCCTTAATAGTTTACTTTCTTTTGATGTTGTCTATGCAGTTCAGTGCATTAATAACACATGTCTTTATATTGGAGAAACAAGACAAAGGCACCATAATCGAATGTAACAACATATCAAAGCAATAAAAACGATGACTTTAATTATACCACCGCTGTCCATTCTAGACAGTCTAACCATTCTATCAACTTTAACAATCCGTCCATATGAAAAGAATCTAACCACTTCATCAGGAAATGGAAATAGTCAATTTCTGTTCTCACCTCCCCAAATTGATACAATCACAACATTTCTGTCCAGGTCATAGCTGCATACGGAGTTAACAAATCAGCTTCTCCTCGCCATTAGATACAACTTCATTATTGAAAAATATCTTTCTTAATGCATATTTCTCCTTTTTTTATTCCAGATCAATCCATCATTATTCCGGTGACGGCGTTACTGACGTTCTGATCGAAGCTCACTCGGGGCAGGAGCAAATCCAGTGGATTTGGACATTTATGACGTTGGTGCCTGTTCATCTCTTCTCGTTGATGCCACGTAATTTTTATGTTAATTTGTTACAGCCTAATTTTGTATTTAAGAACTTGTACTTCTATTACTAACCCAGTTGAGAAAGCTTCGTTAAAAGAGCAAAACCATTACTATGTACTTTTTTTAATATGTAAAAGATTTTTTAAAATTATATTTGTCTGTCGGCGTCATTTTTTAATTCAACAAATGCACAAGTTAAAATTTATCAAATAGGAAATGTTAAATTAATATTTAGTGGCCCCTAGGTTACAGCTTGCCTATAAAACATACGGGACCACTGTTGCTTTTATGCTCGCTGGATATCACGCTCTGTAGTGGCCAAACGGTTAGAGATATTAGAATAAAACCTTCACTATTGTGTTCAGCATCAAAAAAGTAGGTGACTACCTCCAAAAAATCAGACCTCTACGACCACTCTCTGACCGGAAGTTGGGGATCAAAAGTGGTAGGCTTCCTGGATATCATATTCTGTAGTGACCAAACGGTTAGAGATATTAGAATGAAACCTTCACCATTGTGTTCAGCATCAAGAAGTAGGCGACCACGTCCCAAAACTCAAGACCTCTAGGTCCAATCCATGACCGGAAGTTGGGGGAGTCAAAAGTGGTTGCGTCCGATAAAATTTTGTTTATAAAATTGTGCATATTACGGGGCCGCTTTGCTTTTGACACTGTCTAAAAGCATTAATTATCTTGTTTCAAAGAATAATTAACTTAAGCATTCTCTATTTTTTACTTATCCTCCATGCATTGCCTTCTATTCAAAGCTGCGGCCTGCTGATGATATTTTGACATTCCAGAGCTTGCTTTGATGTTTTGACCTTTTTCTGTATTTCAGTGGTACCATGTCAGCTTCTCTTATAGTGTACACTTATAGTGTGGTGACGATATTCTGCTAAATAGTGAACAGATCTTGTCCCTGTTGAAACCAAAGATATATTACCAACAACCCGACGATGGGAGAAGAAAAGATTTATTTATTTGAATTACTTCAACGTATTCATAAGCACTACATATTAATGTTCAGTTACGAAACTACAGTGTCCCTTTGAACATTAGTAACAAGAAATAAAATTAATTGCAATCCATTTTCTGAAATTTCATAATTTTATCTCATTGAGGACTGAGATTTAAGTTTAATAATTTTTTATGTATTTCCTAGATTACCTTTTATGAAGAACCGTTCCTTGCCACTCTGTCGAAGTTCAGAAGACGTTAACAAAACTCTGGAATTTTCTTTAATGACGAATAGAACAGATGACGATTGGTGTGGTTGTCTCCCAAAATGTGAAGAATACTTTTTCAGCACTAGCACCAACACATTCAAATTTCCTAAATATTTCCAAGAAATGAGCATTGTTCAAAATTTATGCAATAACTATATTAGGATAACAGAAGAGTATTTTAAAGATTCACCATCTTCATTATTTGCAAAAATTAGTGGGAGTCTTGGCTTGTACTTAGGTTTCTGCATTTTTACAGTCTTCGAGATTATTGAAGGGATCTTTATAATTTGTCTGAAAACACAAGCAAGAAGAATCTAATTTTTCTAAACCTTATTTATTTTTTCTTGGTTTTTAATTTAATTGGAATTTTAAAAATAGAATTATGAGAAAATAATTTAATCATTACATTTGTTTCATCACATTTTGCGGGAAATAAGCATCAAAGATGCAGAAAGATGCTGGATTTTTCTAAGTCTATGTTGACTTTCAAGGAGAGGACAAGGGTTGAATAATCGGGGATTTTAATACCATTTTGGAGATGAAAGTACTCATGAAGTTCTTCAAAATGTACCGGGAATTGGGTTGCAACAACCTACCGTTTTCGAGATATTTGATATTTTTTTTTTCCATGTTGGCTTCCTGTATCGACTGAAACAGAGAGTTCAGTGACGGTTCGCTTGGAATAGAAAAAAGAAGGTCCTGCAGTCAAGTCTGCTGTCTGTTTCTTTTCTTTTTTTTAACTATCTTTTCTTTTATTATATGTAGTTTCTCTTACTTTTTTTTTAATTTTTCTTATATTTCGTTTTTGTTTTGTTTTACTTTTTTTGCCGACCTTTATGCTTTATTTCTATTTTGCTTGAAGAAAATTACATTAGCTCTCAGAACACTGGGAAATAATGATGCCGTAGGGATAACTAGAGGCTCGAGGCAAAGCAGCCGCTTAGGACATCTAAAGGAGGCCAAGAACGATTGGGATGCAAAAGACGAAAGGGAGGGTTTAAATAATTTTGTTTGATTAAAAGTTGTACAGCAATGCATCAAATCTGCTGATAATGAAAAGAAAAATTGACGGAAAAATTATTATTGTTATTATTATTAAACTAAATTAATAATACGTATTCATAATACTTGCCTGCCTCAATAGCTTTGATTATTGTTTTATTTAATACAATATATTTTAAAATATTTTTAAGCTCTGTGATTTCTTATATTGTAAAGAAGAATAGAAGAATACTTTAAAGTGAGTAATTATTAGTCTGTGAATCTCAGAACATTTAATTTGAGGACATTTGTTGTGTTTTTTTTTCCATCGACGACATTACTTTCAAAGTAGCAAAGAATCCGTGATCTATTCTTCCGCTATTGCTTCAGAACTCAGACAGTTGATCAGATGAGAAAATATTCCTGTTGTTTATTTTGTCATCTGATCAACTATCTGAGTTCATGTTGTTTACGACTGAGATCGTATTGTTAATAATCCTGTTGTTTATTAGTGATTACTTAAGCCAACGAATTAAAAGGCAATTATTTTCTGTTACCAAATATCTTAAATTTAGATCATTAAATGTACGGATTTTTTTCCCTTCTAACTACATTTGGAGTGAGCTAGAGGGACACCCATAGCTTATTATTCTATTAGCCTATAATTTTTGGATTTAAGACATTTATGAAGATACTTTAACGTGAGAAATTAAAGAAAACAAATGCATGAAATACTATTGATCTATACAGTATAGGATTCTAGATACTTTTTGCGTCAACAGTTTTTTCGAGAAGATTGTCAAAGTCACCATTTTATCTTTAACGCCATTACATCCTGTGCAGGCAGAAGATTTTCTAACCTATTCTATCTATATTTTCAAAGTTCAAGAAAGTTATGAAGTACATTGTATCCAGACGCCATAAAATCTTATGACTTTTTAAGTAGGCTGACTGTGAAGCTGGGGAACTTTTTAATACAGTAAAACCTCATTATAACGGACCCTATTATAACGGACTTCGCTTATAATGGACAGTTTTAAAAAAAATTGTCAGCCTAAAATTAAGATGAGCGAAGTGAAAGACCATTTAAATTTTGTTACGGTATTCAATATGTTGAACAATCGGCAAATGAAAATGTGTTTGCATATTATGAACACTTACGGCACCTCCGTCAGTTATTAACTGAAGAAATAAGCAGCAAACAAACCAAGCAGAAAATAAATTATTTTGTTCTAAAGATTAATGCAGTGTATACGTACACATCTTTTTCAAATCAATCTACTATGTTGAAAGCTGTTTTTTATTTGATATATAAGAAATACTTTTTATTGCTAACTTTCATTGATGTACACCCTTCTGCATTACACCCCTATAAGAATTATTTGTTATAAACCGGACTTTCATTAAAACGGTGAACCTTCAGCCCCTATTAGTCCGTTATAATGAGGTTCTACTGTAGTTCCAAGTGTTAATAGAAATATTAAGGTCTAGAAAAAAGAGCAAAGGTATAGAGATTAATAACAAAAACTGAGAATTGAGTGTATAAGAGTGTATTTTTCAATAGAATGTGAAACCATTTAATAGTGAAGAAGAAAAAAAATGTCATATAAATCTTCAAAATGTGCTAAGTGTGATTGTCCATTAACTATACAAGAAATGATATGTTAAACATATAACATACCACTAAGACTGCTCCATTGCATGCAGCATCTAGAAAGGAATGACTAAACAGAAAAGAAGGAACTGGAAATATAATAAAATGTTATTAAAAATGTGAGAATGCTATTGAAAATATATTAAAGGTATTGGAACATTATCAAGAAGAAATGGAACAACATGCTCACTTCACTTCAACATCGCGATATATCAATGAAAATGATGAAAGGTGAAAACCTGAATGAAATTGGAGAAAATTAAAAAAAACTTTGAACATTCAAAACAAAGTAGGGAATATACATAGAATTCATAAGAATAATTACAATGCACAAAGGTAAGCCACCTTCTATTATTATTAAGTTTATTAATAGATAAAGGTCAAACTAAAAGATAATAATATATTTAATAATATGGACATCAGTAATAATATGAAAATCTCACACAAAGAAAAGGTTACTGTGGCTCACAAAACAAAAGGCCAAAGAAAAAAAATCAAATTTGAATGTCTTAAATTTGGCAAAATAATGATAAGAAAAATTGATGAGTAATACAATAAGAATAAATGATTCTGAAGATCTCGACAAGTTTAGTTATAAGAGAAAAAGAAAAGAAAATAGAAAGAAAAGGGAACACAATGGATGATTTTGCTAGACTTCATCAAAAAATTGTAAAACCAACCACATATAAAGTAAAAAATGTCATTCAATGGTTCAAACTTATTGAAAAAAAGAATGTTTCATATACTTTCTGTATTATGCATTTAAATATAAGGTCTCTAAGGTTAAATTGTAATATTTTATTATGTACATTAAATGAAATGTCAAATGGTCATTCCATGTTAGATCAGCTGATGAGTTCACCACATTATCACAGATTTTCATGAAAATTTATTTGCATGTAAGGTGTCATAACATAACACATTCTGCAAAATATGGGATTTTTTAGCTGAAATATTACCGAGTTATGAATTTTTGAAGTTATTAATTTTTTTGAGGGCTGCGTCCCTAAAAATATGTATTTTACGTATTTTCTTCAATACCACATCTCCTATTCAATCAATTGAAACCAAATGTGGTTTCCCAAGGTAATTTTTTATGTTGAATCCAAAAATTCAACGAAATTAGTCTAGGAGTAACAGTTTTGTAGTAATGAAAGTATGTAAGAATTTAGCAAAAAAAAAATTAAATTGGCACATTGGATCACATTTAAAAATTTGAGATATTAACCCAAGTCTTAAAAAAAAAATAGCAAAGTTGGTATTCATATCGAATCGCGTAAAGAAATATCCAACAATTATTATATTGTCACTGCATATTTAGCTATTAAGTTCAAGTTACTCCTGAAGTTATTAGTCACCGCTCTGTAAGCACTAACTCTCAGTTACAGCCAGGAGAAACCCATATTTTCAAACTGAAAATTCACCCATTTCAATCGCATCTCTAAGCAGCGTCATAATGTTGTTTTATTTAGGTTTTACATAAAATATTTTAAATAAAAAATATTTTTTTCTGATCATAAAGAAATAAAATACTAAACTACTGTTATTATACAGCTAGTTCTGCATGTTTCTACAATGTTAATTATTAGGTGATAAAGAGTTATTCAGGACGAAATATCTGAAGTACTCGCTTTCTTTTCAAAATAGATTCTGAATTTTTGGTTTTGAATCATATTATTCTGGCAAGGGAAGGAATGACTTTAACTTTCTATTTAAGAGGGTTGGGTATTCCCCAACATCTACTTTGGTTGCAAGGGTCTGGTGCAACTCGCCATTTTTTGAACTAGCACCATTATAGAAGCAGTTGCTCAGTGTTCATTTGGAATTCATTTAAACACTGTATGTCACAGCACGCTTTACTCAAGAACTATTCGATTGAATTGTTTTGATGAATTCAAGGAAGAAGAAAAAGAACTAATGCTTTTAAGGTCTCGGTCGTCTGAAATTTCTGCTGTCAGTTTAGTTTGTTACCACCAAAAATTGCTACTCTCAAAGTATTAAGAATTCCAAAGAAAAGTTGCAACCCATATAACAAATATAATAAAGGTCTGAAATATGAGAAAGGTCTGAGATCAATTACACTTGCAATTGCAAAAGACCACGCAGGGATGCGCCATTTACAACAGTTTGAAGCCTGGTGGTTTGAAGCCGATTTGCCAAAAGGGGGTAAGTCCACAATTGGCCATTTTGAGATAACATGTTTGGTCAATTCATTGTACATGCATCCATGATATGCCAAACCGATTTAAGTGCACTGTACATAGTTCAGCTTCTACACATAAATAGAACCTTGCATTCTGCACTATATATTACACAACTCTGAACTTTCTTTTTCATTTTCTCAGAAATGTTGTTTCAGGACTTAAAATGTTGTTTCAGAATTGTGTGCTTGATATAGACGAGCGGTAGCAGACTATTATAAAGAAAAAAAAATAATAATTTTCCTGATGGATTTCCTCTAAAACTGTCCAATGAATCAGAGGCTGAATCCCTCATGGAGACTGGTGAACTGAATGAAAGTATTTAAAATTGGGCTGGTACGCCGGTAACTTTACATGCAATAAATAAGAAGAGCCGAGTTGTATTGCAAAAAGAAGGCAAAGCAAGTAATGGTAGCAGTACACAAAAAATTTGATCAACTAATTGATATACCAATACCATCAAAAATTGAGAAGGATGAGCTGATGATATATCGCCTGTCATCAGATGAGGTAAACACTGTTACAAAGGTGATTGTTATTGGTTCATCTTTGATTGCAAGTCTTAACACAGATGACTTGCATACAGGAGTATACGTTACTGTCGTGTACATTACCAGCTCCATATCTGCATGGGCAAAGTGGACGGCAATAAAGTACAATTGTCAATTGCTGGAAAAGCCTCAGAGGTTAAAAGTACATCCCAACAGTAAATGCTTAGGATACTTTGAGAAGTACTATAGTGAATTTAGGAAATTATTTCTGTATTGAAGTTCTTTTCTTCTATCGCGATGTAAAAATACATCTACTTTGCAATTTTTTTCCAGGCTCAGGAGCAAAACTCCAACTTGGTTATTTTTTTCCACTTACTTTAGACCTTTTTCAAACTTGAATTAAAATCTTAAATTTTTAAATGTGATCCCACATGGCCATTTTAAAGGTTTTTCCTAAATGCTTACATGGTTTCCATTACTACAAAACTGTTAGTTCTAGCCTAATTTCGTTGTAAGTTTTGGATTTAGCATAATAAATTACCCTGGGAAACCAAATTTGGTTCCATTTGATTGATTAGGAGATGAGATGTTGAAGAAAATACTTAAAATAAGGGATGCGAGACCAAAAAAAATTAATAACTTCAAAAATTCATATCTTTGCAAATATTTAAGTCCCATATTTGGCAGAGTGTATTACCTTGTGATCATGCGAATAAATTTTTATGAAAATCTGTGATGGTGTGGCGAACTTATTAGGTGATCTGATATGGAATGACCTCCCAAGTGATAATTTTATCAGAAGTTATATACTAAGAATTAGATTTTTGCCTAAAATTCATAAAGGATTATATGCCGATAATTTATTCCCTGTCAGGTCCATTGTAAATTGCA
Source organism: Thereuonema tuberculata (assembly GCA_023159025.1). Lineage (NCBI taxonomy): Eukaryota > Metazoa > Arthropoda > Chilopoda > Scutigeromorpha > Scutigeridae > Thereuonema > Thereuonema tuberculata. The sequence continues at coordinate 679,673 of JAFIDM010049286.1, forward strand.
ACGAATCTGCCATCAAGATCATTTCACAGATGATTTACAATAAGTTATCTCGTTTGCGCATTTCTTCCGCCTTTGCCATCAGTAATAGCCAGCAATTTGTGGATAAGATTAGGGTTTTACAATATATTCCCAATTTTTCCTTTTTTTCTTTAGACTTTGATTCATTATTTACCTCTATTTCTTTCGATTTGGTTTGTAAAGCCCTCTCCCACATCAGGGTTAGAGATTACAACAATTTTTTAAATTCCCCATCCTTTCGTAATGTTTTGCCTTTAATTGAGACGGTATTCAAAATGCAGTTTTTTATGTTTGATAATAGATATTACAGACAGACTATCGGTCTGTTTATGGGTTTGTTCGCCTCCGCTATTCTCGCGGAATTCTGTATGATTTATATTGAAGATACAGCCTTCACCATTTTTGAAGAGGGGATGTTGCATATCCCGCTTTACTGCCGTAACGTTGACGATTTGATTTTTTATACGGTTAGTTCCAATCAATTGGGCATTCTTGATATTATTAATAACATTCATGATAACATTAAGTTTAAACTTGGAAAAGAAGCCAACAATGGCATTGCCTTTCTTGACATTTTTGTTCTACGTACAGATAGTTCCTTTCATACCTCGGTTTTCAGAAAAGCTACAGATAAAGGTTTAACCTTACATTTCCTTTCCGCATGTGCGATCTCCTTTAAAATCAACGTAATCAGCATGGCGACGCGTAGAGCCTTTAGATTATCAAGTTCTTTACATAGTTTCAATACCGAGTTGCTTACTATTCGCAACATTTTACTTGCCAATGATTACCCTCCACAATTCATTAGCACGCATCTTGCTAGAGCCCTTACCAATATTTACACATCTGCCGTTGCTTCAGGAAATGATAGAACCCAGTATGTCTCCATTCCTTTTCATCCCGTAATATTCCCAACCTTAAGAAAGTTGTTTAACCCTACAATATTTCATTAACTGCTCCGTCCAATAATTGCATCTCTAGGTGTCTTAGCCCTGGGCCAACAGTCCCACACCGTTCCAATCCCAGAGGCGTTGTTTACGCTCTTCAGTGTTTAGGTTTTCCGTGCCTTTACTAGGGGGAAACACGTCAAGCAATTAATAGCCGCATAGCGCAACACGAAGCCGCTGTTAGAAATAAAGATAACAATTATTTAACTTATTTGCATGTTGCTAGCACGGGGCATACTATAGATTGGTCCCATCCTCTTATCGTTTGTAATAAAATTAATCATTTTCTCCGAAAATGTAAGGAGTCTCTCCATATCTTGACCACTAGTCATTGTTATAATGATTGTGTTTCGGTTCGGGCCATTTATCAATACGGCTTCGATGAACGAGGCAGAGACATTGATCATTCCCCTTAGTTTTGTCAATTTATTTGTTTTGAGTTTTTTTTTTTTCCCTTTTTTTTTCCAGATTTGCCCTTATGGCGTTTCCTGGTGGACGTCATGCAGCAGACGAATCTTATGCGGGTTCACGTTTCTTCCCATCGAGGGCGCCTGCAGGGTTCATTCCTTCCGATAGATGGCACCAACCATCCTCCTCCCATGATTCCAAGGGACTTCAGAAGAGCTTAAATATCCATGCTTCTTCATTTTTTATTGTCACTCGTCAAAGCCTCATAATGGAGGCGAAACCGGTCGTGTCCTCTGTATCTTTTTTAATATGTTAAATGTTTTTTTAAACTAGTCAAGTGTGTTGGCCTTTTATTTATTATTTCATAAATTATGCACGCACGTTAAACTTTATTAAAGTTATATACTAATTTCACTATTTTGTATATTATCAAATTAAACATTTTAGACTTATAGCTCAAGTAAGGAAGTTTAAAAAAGGAGGTGGCATTTTAATTTATTATAAGCAAAATTTATCAATTTCTACTAATTTCATTGAAACGATACATTTTCAGTTTTTTGAGTGTTTTGATAACAAAGATGAAATTAAGTTAAATATATTAGCAATCTATAGACCTCCATCTAAAAGTATAAAATGTTTAATAAGGAATTACAAAATATAATACAGAAAAAAATAATAAAAATATAACTTTAAATAATGAGATATAAATATCGATTTATTTAGACTCGATAAAAATAATTTGGTGCTAAATTATTCTAAAGTACTTCTTACTAATAGCTATAGAAATTTGGATTTATGGTATTACCAGAAGTCAACAAAATATCTTGGATAAATCTAATATATGCATTGATTTCAGTAGTAATTCATTTCAACAATTTGTAAAGAAAATATATCTGATCATTAAATAACAGTTATAGATATACTGTATAATAAAAAAATAACAGAAAAATGAAACTAAAATTATTACAAAAAGTTTAAGTATAGTAAAAGATAATATATTGAATGATAATTTTTAAAAACTACTAAATGACAAAAATATGGACAGGCTTTTTTTTATTTTTTTATTTCGGCCTTGTATGTCAGTCCACGGCCGGACGCAAGGCGTTCCCCCTAAGAACGGCGGGAACACTGGTCGTAATCACCTCTACTGACCAGGTGACTGGGGTGATGGGAAGAGAAGAGACAAGGGACAGAGAAGAAGCAGACAAACACAGGAAAGGAGAGTGAAACAGCCACGCCACAACCGGGATTTGTCGAGACCGCACGGCCATGCCAGCACGGCATGGACAGGCTTAAGAATCCTAATAAACTTTTACGATGAAATAATAAATATAAATCACACTACATATAACAAAACAATAATCGTTAAAAATCATGTAGATAGTAAAAGAAAGCAAAAACCATGAATGACTAATAACTTATTAATAGAAATAAAAAAAAAACGTTGATCACTATAGAAAACATAAAAGCAACCCTACCAACATTACATATTCACAAAATTATAAAAGGATGAGAAATAAAATTAATTCTAAAATAAAAAAATATAAAAAGAAATTATAATTATAATTGTAGAGTGATACTACTAATATTATTTGAATAGAAATTAAAATAAAATTTATGAAAGCTTGAAACCTAATTTATAATTCGATATATGAAGAATTAAATATATTATGATTAAATTTGTATAATTAAAACGTCAGCAGAATTAAGAGAGGCGATGCCTCGTTTTGAAGAGAACCGGGAAATTTCCAATGTGTGTAAGATCAGTTACTGTCCAGTGCGAGATAAGGCGAGATGTTCTCCAGCTAAGCAGACGATCAGGAGCTAACCCAGAGCGAAGTGCATCATGGGAAGACTGAAGTCAGCTCAGAGGATTCAAGACTGCCTCTCCCTGGAACGATGTAAATTGATTAGGAACCTTATGCAGACAATTCAACGAGAACTTCAAAGAAATTGTGAGTACGTTTTATTACAATTAAAGTGAAAGGGAAACAGCGAACCCACAGAGAATAAATATTAATTAGGAAGGAACAGTAATATTCCAGAAGCAGTGACGTATCTTGAACTTTTGCCGCCCGGGGCGGTCTCCAATTTGCCGCCCTTTCTAAGTCAATTAAATGGTGGTTTTTATAAATTAATAAACATAAATAAATAATTGTAATTGAGACAAACTATAGGTGGGTAACTTTTTTACCATTGGATGCCATATTTAAATTACAAAACATATATCTAATTTACAAAAAAAAATTACCATTAAAATTTTTTATTTTATATTTATAAATAAATAATTTCATTTCTTTTGGATAAACAAACAAATTGTACACATATGTGTATGTAAACATATTTATATACGGTATTTACTCTTCTAACTTTCATAGTAGAAAAATCGTGTATAATGCTCTCAAAATTTATATTATTTGTAATTTCTTGTTCTATGCACAACATTGCAAGATTTTGTAGTCTTAAATCACTCATTGTGGAACGAAGATAATTTTTTATCAACTTCCATTTGGAGAAGCTCCTTTCGCAACTAACGACACTGATAGCAATTGTTAAAAAAATTCTTAGCAAAATTACAATGTTGGGTACAGAATTTTCCAATCAATACTGTTGAATAAATTTTAGTAGATCAAGAGGCCCCCCCCCCTCGTTTTTCCAACGTTTTGCCTCTTCTTGAAGTGCAGGTACAGCCATAAAAACCTTGATCCTTTTTCATTCAATACGGAACTGTTCTTTATCAATGTCAATACAGTTATTTATTTGACATTCAAATTCTTCATTTAGTAGGTTACATGGTATTATACACGAATATTTTCTTGAAGGACATGCAACTGATCAAAGCGTTCTTTTATTTCCTTCCTAATTCTATCCATAGATAAAAACATTTCTCTTCGTACTTCTTGTTCTAAGGATAGCCCCACGTCTCGCGAATTTTCCCCACTCATATTTTTTCTCCTTTTAACTCGACGTTCAGTCGATATCTCCAACTCTTCACAAATTGTTTTGGCTGCCATAACAGCGTTTTGTATTAGCGCATCTCTCTGTTCCATAAAATGGGTTTGCAAAGAGTTTAGTTTTATATAGCATTGATGAACATTTAACCCTTTTATTTGCAGGTATTTTTGCGCGTCATTAACTTCCAAAAGGATGGGTTCTCATAAATTGAGATAACATAGAAAAGAAAATGATTGCATTGAATTGAGTAATATTCCAGCATCTGATCTCGTTTTACTATTTTCTTCAGATGTCAATTTTTCCAAGGCACTTAAAATGTAAAAAAAAAATGGTTTTTTACTTTAGTTACTGCTTCTGCTCTAGCGCTCCAGCGAGTTTCTACGCTGCGTTTAACACCTTGACCAGTGACAGAAAATAAAACATCCCATCGACGAGTGGAAAAAGAAAAAAATGAAAACAACTGCTCGATAGTTCCAAAAAATGTTATGGAATCGACAGCAGTAGAAGCTGCTTGTAAACATGCCAGGTTTAAAGAATGATTTGTACATGCTACAAATTCTGCATTTGGATTTATTAATTTAATGCGAGTGAACACCGCTGTGCTTTCCTGCCATGACGGCAGCATTATCGTAAGCCTGTCCTCTGCAATTTTTTATATCTATACCGTCATTTTCTAATTTCATTAAAATCATATTTGTGATTTCCTCAGCAGTTTTTCCTTTAGTTTCTACAAAGTCAAGAAACGATTCTACAGCTGTAACTTCGCTGCCATCAATAACTACATATCTAATAATTTGACTTTTGAGGGAAATATCTGGAGTGCTATCAAATATCATACAAAAGTACAGTAGAGCCCCAATTATCCGCAAACGGATTATCCGCGAGTGCCGCGAAAATTTTAATTATGAACCTCAAAAAAAACATTTTGAATCCAAGCCAACAACGGGAAAATACAATAGGCCCTACAGTGCGAAAGTCGAAAATTACTGACAGGTTTATTGTGCATTGTGATCCTATAGGCCTTCTCGGAATTTATGGATGCAAACGTAGAGCAAAGGTTTCTGCTTTACTGTATATATTTTAAAAGTTTTATATATTATGTTTTTTGTACAATAAAACGTAGTTTTTAATGGTGAAATATTTTTTTTCGTGTTTCAACCTCAAATTTAGTCTTTTTTCTGGTTATCCGCGATTTTTGTTATCCGCGAAGCCCTTGCCACCCAATTTCGCGGATAATCGGGGCTCTACTGTATTTAGCTTGCTTTATTTGATCCATAATTGTTTTTCTCACTTCGCCTCCCATTAGCTCTATGAATTCATTCTGAATCTTCGGCGACAAATAGGATATACTATCTTTATTACCCATCTTAATTTTTACTAGATGTTCACGTAATACTGGGTCGTACTTAGCCAACAAGTCAACAAGCTCTAGAAAATTTCCTTTATTTTCCATTGAATTGATGTCTTCCTGATGAACACTTTCACGATGACCTCGAAACACCAAATTTTGTTTAGCTAAGAATCTAATTATATCAACTATTCTTGTAATAATTTCCTTCCATTTTTTGATTTCCTTATCAATATTCTGTTGTTGTAGTTTATCAAAAGTTGCGCCATGTCCAAGTCTTATTTCTAATTCCTTCCATTGGGAAAATAATCGAATGTACAGTGGGCTCAACTCGTGTTGACTTATTTTGGGATTAAGTTTCCACCATTTGTTAAAACCATTTTCCGTGTTAAAACTTGATTGACAAAGATCATTAAACAGTTTGCAGCAAAAACAATATAATATACTTTTCTTCGATGGTGAATACACTATCCACGATCTTAACAGCTTTTCACCATTAGGCAAAATTTGAAAAAAACCAGTCGCGATTAAGCTTTCTAAGTGAACAAATTGTTTTTTACAACTAAAACTAAATATAAAAAATGCCGTCCCAAAATATGTGCCGCCCGGTGCGGACCGCACCCACCGCCCCCCTTTAGGTACGCCACTGTCCAGAAGAGTATAGCGAGTTTATCGCGAAGTTAATCTTAACTACTAAATTGAAGATTATTTGTTCGATAATTATAAAAGTGAATTATCGATTGTGAAAGAATATACATTCAAAACGTGAGTGCATATTAACTTTAGTGATTTATTATAGTGAATATTCGGCCCGAGATTGTGCGAATAAAGTGAACATAGTGCTTCGATTATTTATTATTTGACTATTAGGAGAATTGAAAGTAGTCGTAAGTGCATCGAGTGAATTAAAGTGAATATTTATTCAATTAGTTTAAAGCAGTGTTTGTCAAGTCGACAACTACGATTATTATTTATACAGTGAATCTTATTATTATTATTATTAAAGTGATTATTAAGTATCAAGTTGATACTACTGAAGTGAAATTCTGTGAAAGAAGATTTTTATCACGTGAGAAGAACTTTAGTGCTAACTCACCTGCATGATAATGAACTGAACTCACATTCTATTTTATTATTAGAACTTAAAAACTCTACATTCAAATTTGTTTTACAGCAAGTATTTTATCAGTCATCATTCAGATTATCATATTTGAAATTATTATTATATTTTCAATAGAACTATTGAAAGTTTTATATCAAGTGTCTCTGTGTGTGAAAAAAAAACAAAACAAAACATATATTACACCACTCCTTTACAATAATGAACTTACTCTACATTGAAACCATCTATAGACTGTTGGTTTGAAATCAATGACATCTTAGGTGGAGGAAAGAGACATTTTAAATCGAAAATTGTTGAACTAAATAAGCTTTTAAGTTAAACAACAGGTCTTAATAAAGAAAAAAAATTGCAGATATTTTTTAAAATTCTTATTATCATATTGCTTTAAAAATAGATAACAAATGTAAAAAACAAATTTTATTAATAATTATTGAAATCGGAATAATAGTAAATCTATAAATCTTAGATAAGCCATTGTTTTCAGAAATACACACTATAATTAATCAACTTAAAAATATTAATGGCCGAGTGCCCCAAAATTCCGTTAACTTTGAACGCTGCTAAAGCATTTTCTCGCCATCTGATCACGGCTAACTCGCTGATCAGATGGCAAATTTTAGCATCTCGGAAACTTGCGAGTTAAATTTGCTGCATTCAATAAAAAATCTCTTGTCAGCCCCCGCGACAACCAATGTTTAAAGATGGCTGGTGTCGGCCTCGATTGAAACCGACTCCTATGATTTTGACAATGAAATAGCTGTATTTATTCTTATTAAATATCCCGAAAATAATATTGAATAAGTTTACTTACTGTGAAGGTTCTTATTGTCACATATCGTATCAATAATAAAAAAATTCTGTTCACGTGTATTTTTCTACTTAGTGTAGTCTGCCATGTTGTAACATACTGGGCCTATACACAGAAATCCGGAACTGACGTTCATTGTTGCTAACCAATCGCAGCCACTTTTATAAACATATTTTGATTTTTAGCGAACATCAGTAAATGACTCGCGAAACATTCTTGGTGCACAGGAATTTTGACTTGACGACAGGTTTTTCACTATCGGTTCCATAACTAATGACTGCTTCGTTTGCTGGTTGGTGTACTCGGCCATAAGTCTAATAGTATAGATAGAATTCCAGTTTCGCTTATAAAACAATAACCACAATGAAATGTTCACTGTAGTAATTACATTGCTTATAAACAGAATAATTGATAGAAAAGTTTATCCTGATGAATTAAATTAGCAAAACTTGTTCCAATATACAAAAATGATTGCTTTAATAGAATTGAAAATTATAGACCAATTGAAAAAACAATCTATTAGCGGTATCAATAAAATAATTGAAACTTATTTATCTAATAAAATAAATGATTTTCAAAGTAAACATAATATTATTCATTATAATCAATTAGCTTATCAAAAAAAAAAGAAAAGTACTACTAGTCTCTTAGAAATGTTTAATAATGGAGTTAATGAAAATTTAAATAAAAATAATTTTACACTTTCCTTATTTATTGATTTGAGTAAAGCATTTGACTTAACACCGGTAGACTATAAATTAAGATTATTTAAAAAAACTAGAAAATGTTGGAATTAGAGGAATTATTTTAGAGATTATTAAACAATACTTCAAAAAATAGAAAAATTTGTTTATCAATATGTGAAACTGTTAGTAATAAGAAAAATATTAATTCATTAATTCACAAAATTTTAAAGTTAATTTTCTTTAAGCAAAATGTAAATGATGAAAGTACAATGTTAAATAAGAAGCTTCAATATAGTATACTAAATCCCAAACAAAAATTCATTTATAACATACTAATTAAAAACTATTATAAAATCTTTAAGCACAAGAAAGAAGAAAAACAAAAATCTTCATATAATCTAAGAAGTAAGAAAAATATCCGTCTTCCCTATCCTCTTATGTAGAATGACAATGGAAAGAGACATTTTAACTATATAATTGAAAATATATTTAACAATATCAATGAAAAAGAAATATATAAAAAACTGGAAGCATATCCAGTGTGAACAAACTATTAAAAAAGTGGCTGATAAAATGTAATTAATAGGAATTAATATGAATATCTATTGTTCAATTGTTTTCATTATTTTTGTAAATCCTGTATGTAACATCTCATTTAATTATTTTGTTGAATTTTATACACTTCGAATGTTTTTAATATTTATTGTTACTAATACTTACTGTACTCGACAAAAATAAGCTAAACATAGATAGCTTTAATATACATAAGTACAAATATACATTGAATTAAGTCAGAAAATTATTTTTACTTTTAAATTACGCCTTTTTAAAATTATATTAGACGTTTTTAAATAACTGCCTAATATAAAATTTTGGAAAATTAGCACTTAGCGGTCTACTTGACAAAAATCAATTGAAAAACTATACATTGATGAAAGTCTTTTAATGCTTTTTAACACTGTATTAACACTGTATTCAAAATAATTAAACATATTATAGTACATCTATATTTAGAACCTGTTGATAGACATTTTTCATTCCTGAAGGAACTGTAACTTTTGGATTTAGAAATCATAATAAAAAAAATTCTTATTTTTATTATTAATAAAAAAATATTATTATTATTATTGATACTTTGAAATATTTTTTATTTTATTTTGTTTTATTATTAATTTTGATTCTTAAACAGTTCTTTAACTTTTAATCTATTGCTATTTTTTTATTTTTCTAACATACCCACAATGCATCCCGTATGCCACTAGCCTACTACACTATCACATTAGATTTAGAGCTTTTCTATTATATACTGTATATATTTTAACATTACAGTTAACTCGCGATAATCCGACAGTTACAGGACTGAGGGGGTGTCAGATTATCAAAAATGTCGGATTACCAAATGTTGATTTTTTAAAACTGAATTTTGACTTCTAAGGCAAGAAAATTTAAGCTTTGTGTATACAGTAATTCAGTACGTATATTGTTACAATATATATTGAGTATATATTTAATGGCCTTTGTGGATATAAAAAAAAACAAAAAAAACTAGGCATAGTTTTACACAGATGAATACGTATGTATGTAATGTATTTATGTCTTAAAAAAATACAGTATATAATGTAAAATTTATTTTATGTCTTAAAAAAAATAAATAAAAATACATACATATGTCTGGATCTGCAGCAAGCGCAGTGACGTCATCCGACGCGGCGTCGGACTACCGAGGGTGTCGGACTGTCAAATGTCGGATTATCACAAGTCAACTGTATTTAACCTAAGCACCTGTTGATGTGAGCCTGTAGCTCCTAACGGGACTTGACTGTAAAATAAAGCAATAAAGCAATAAATAAAATTATTGCTTTAATATTATTATTATTTGTAAAGGGTTAGTAGTATGTTTTTTTTTTTCCAAACACACAAAGACACTTTTGATTTAAAAACTTTCAATAATTTTATTATAATATAATAATATCACTTATGATTCTTTGAATAAAAGAATTTGTTCAGTTTCTTGTTTTAAAACAAGCTTAGGTAAATTGTTATTAAGTTCCAAGAATATTATAGATGGTTAATCCTCTTCTCTATAACTCAAGTAGGTGAGCACCCAAGTTATTATCAAGTAATAACTCCTTCTTTCTTGCACAGATATGCACTTTGTAAGTATCAATTCGATACTTAGTTATCACTTTGATAATTAAAATAAATATCACTGTATTAATAATTATCACTATCTTCTTGAAGAACACTGCTCCAAATTAAAGGATTAATTATCACAAAATAAATCGAAGCACATTTAATTATGACTACTTCCTATTTCTTTAGTAGTCTAATAAATAATAATCGAAATAATAATAATCGTTCACTATAATATAAATTATTTCCGTGGCACTATCTATCAGTATCTGCACAATTTTCGTGCTTAATATTCACTATATGTTACAGCTATAGTTTAAACATAAATCAATATGCACTCTTATCTTAGAATGTATATTTGTTCACTTTCGATAATTTCCTTTTACAATTATCGAATCGAAATATTTTCTACTTGAGCAGGTAAGTTTTACTTTTAATCAAACTTGCGATGCAGATTTCTCGAATAGAACAGTTCCGTGCAAAATAATAATTGTTTCGTGCGGGCTCGCTGCTTTGCCTTTACTTTAATTGTTATTAAAAGTACTTACACTTTTAATAATGAAGATCTCGCTTATTCAACTGGATAAATCTTCTACTCCATTCACTTCGCACACAGGAGATACACGCTTCCTATTTGAAGTTCGCTTAGCTGACTGGGGTTTTCTCAGCTATGTCGACTTCTCCCATGATGCATCACACTTCTCCGTTGTTCGTCTGCAACGCACTGGAAACTTTCTCCTTCTGATCAAAACGAGGCCACGACTCTCATTTTATTACATTAGTCTGATGACGCATTAAATATTTAAATTTTAAATAAATTATTTATGGCTTCATTATACAATTTATAAATTAAGTTTTAAGCTATCTTTTTTTATTTTATTTTAAATTCAATTTAATAATATTAGATTCGATCTTCATCATTATTATTAATCTTCTATCTTAATAGTAATAATTACTATTATTATTATGTAAAAGTTTCAAACCAGCAAAGACAATATGGCAGGTTAAGGACCAAAGCACATATTGCCAAGTATAGATAAGTGTGGAAGAATGCTTACATTATTATTATATCGAAAAAGTTTCAAACAATGGGTTTCCCCAGGAAAAACAATATGGCGGGACAAGGACCAAAGCACATACTGTTAAGTGGAAAAAAAAAATGTGTGGTTGTTTTCATAAATTTTCTTACTATGCGTGTTGTGTTGAGTACCACATCCTTCTGGAGTTGTGCATAAGTGTTTTTATGAAGTGTGCTGAGGCTGTGATGCAATGTGTGAGGCACCAGACCAGTGGCGGACAGGACGATGGGTAAAACACGTACTCGGTCCTGCTTCCACTGCTTCTGGAGCTCGTGTGCTAGATCAGTGTATTTACTGACTTGTCTGTGGGAGTTTTCTGCATATTCTTGTTGTCAGGCACTACAATATCAACGAGATAGGTCTATTTGTGACCTTATCAACAAGCATAATGTTAGGTCTGTTGTGATGTATAGTTTTGTCTGTCTGAATGGGGCTGTCCCAGCACAGCTTATGTGAGGATGACTCTAATACACTTTGTGGTATGTACTTGTAGTAAGGGACCTTGTTATTAATTAGTGTTTGTGTGCTAGCTGTTGATGAATGATCGACACTTCCTGATTGTGTCGGCGGAGGTAGTCTGTTTGAATGTGTAGAATGTAGAATGTGTTTCTTGAAGTTGCGTGTGGGGATGAATTGGTCTTGTATAGTGATCATCAACCGTTTGGTCTCTCCAAACAGTTCACCACTCCTCAGCCATCTGTCCGACGCTTCCATGTCGACACGAGCCCGGCTGAGTTCGTGGCGATGCCTGCCATATAGTTCCTTATGAGCCCATGATTCACGCAGCTGCTGTGTGTAGGTGTCGGGGGTGGTGAGTGTTAGAGAAGGTTTGCGAGGTCCAGGGGTGTGAGGTGTGTGTCAGCCTTGTCAATGGCTGAGTGGAGTGAGGGGTGTTGTGCTCTTTGGTGGAAGTGTTCCCTATGTGTATATACTTGTTTTCATGTAGGGTGATGAGATTGATGAGTCCTCGGCCTACATCCCTGCAGGGAAGAGTCATCCTTTCCGTAGCGGACTTGGGGTGGTGCATGTTGTGTTTCGTGAATGTAGTGCGTGTTGTGCATTGTAGTGCTTCGAGTTCAGTGTTTGTCCATGGAATTATGCCGAACGAATATGTTAGTGTGGGGACGGCAAAAGTGTTGTTGGCTTTAATTTTATTTCTGGCATTGAGTTGTTTTTTGAGAATGTTGTGAATGCGAGCACGGTATGTTTTCTTGAGTGGGTTTTTGATGCTTGCGTTGTCAATGACGCGCGCTTGCTGGAAGTCCAGGTACTTGTAGGTCTCTCCTTCTTCCATGGATTGGATGGCCAACCCATGGTCCAGTTCAAAACCCTCCCAATTGGTAGTCTTCCCGCGTGTTTCATGTAGCTTGCACCATTTGTCAATTCCAAATTCCATCCCAATGTCTTTGGTGAACTGTGTGGTGATTTGTAGTAAATTAGTAAATTGTGTGTTGTTTGTGGCATAGAGTTTAATATCATCCACGTAGAGTAAGTGTGGGACTTTGTATGGTGACAGAGTGCCTGAGGTAAGCCTATAACCGTGTTTTGTGATGTCTAGCATGTGGCCTAATGGATTCTAGGCGAGGCAGAACCAAAGAGGACTCAAGGAATCTCCCTGGAAAATACCTAATTTAAGCAAACACAACTCCGAAATCAACAGAGAACTGCCGAATATGAATCGACGGTCACTTCAAAAATTACGCGTTAGTACGTGATTCAGGTTGCGTGATTGGTGATTATGATGGAAAGCGTCAGTATTGTGCCATTGTGCGTGCTTTGCAATATTACAATCCGTTCTTTTATGACAACGAAGTCCACTTCAGCTACGAAGTCCACTTACATTTGTCGAGTCGTGTAAACGTTTTCTAAGCTTCCAACGATCGGAGGAAGTGCAGGAAGTACTATTACACAATATGGTGTGCTGTATCACGATACGTGGTTATTGGGCTTACTTCATTGCGGAGAACGGACATCCAGCCTTTTTTCTATAATGTGGGTAAAACATGAACGAACACAATGAGCTGTGCCCCTAACGCAATGGTGGATATTTGGAACAATTTTTTTTAATTTACGGACAACATGTACAGTGATTTGTTTTTTTCTGATTATTTCTTTCAGTGATTTTGAAATGCAATCATCATAGTTGGAAAATGAGCTTATAGTGCAACAGTGGAGAACAAGAGTTTTCTTCTAACAGCGTCGAGTCGAGAGTATCTTAGCAATCAACAGACGCAACACTGACACTTTCACTCACGTTGCACTAACCACTGTTGCATTACAAGCTCTATCAACAGTTCAGTACTGTAAATTATTATCCATTCAGTATTTTTTTAATAGTCTACGGTTTATTCCTTTTTTCCGTTGATTTAATTTTCATGTAATTCACTTTAGTTAGACAAACAGTAATGCTGTGATCAATATTGTTGTTGTAATATTTGTTCTAATTAGTTATTTTTTTTTAAGTTATAATTGAGAAAACCTAAATTACAACATTAGGAAATAAGAATTAAAAATAACACACTTATGCATGAATATATAAATATGCACGATCGCTGTAAATACATACAATATTAACTATGCCTTTCACAGTCTAGTATAGCTCTAAGGAAATCCATTGCATTCGATATTCGAAGCCTACAAGCTTCATGATCAATAATATTTCGTAGCACGTTAGGAGTTTAAAATAAACATCTGCAATTCTCAGTTCAGTGTCTTTATGAGTCTTTAACTCTATATATTACCATCCCCATTTCTGAATCTCGGCTGAAGATCTATTTCGATGAATCTTAACTTATTTGAATGAGGCTTTAATAGAATCCCTGGATGATTATAATATAAGTAAAGTCACTTATTTCAATTCCTGCAGTAAGTATATCTGCTGCATCCAAATAGATATGTTGTACCGCCATGTGATTTTAGGCGGAACCGAAGTAAACTAACATCACGCTGGGTTATTTCATTACTCGCCTTCATGTTAATCATTCCAACGATTATCCGTTCGCAAAATATTAATATCAAATTAATAAAAACAATGTAGAACTACGACGAATATTCTTTTGACTAATATCGCCTTTCCAAGGAGTAATACCAATCTTATATGAAGTTTCCTTGTCCTTGTTTGATCCGATTGCATTTTTTCCGAATCAAGTAAACGCCATCATTTCTTCCAACCCTTTTCACTAAAACCAAAAACACCAAACAGTCACTTTCTCTTTTTACAATCCTTGTACGGACAACAGCCCATTGTAATGCTCCGTGATTTGAACACTGAATATCATTGCAATTAATTGTTTTATTCCTCTCACTCCAATAACAGTTGAATATTTTTGCCATTCAATGGACCACTTGAGTTTACGCGCCTATCGACATCACGTATGACGTGTAATGTGGGATCAAGTCGGATAAACAAACATATAACTTAGTGTGAAATACTCAAAAATCGTCGATTTTTGATATTTAAAGACGGAATGATGCACTATTATGCAGTTCCTTTTTGTAATAATTCTGTAAAACGCTTGGAATATCCTTCTTCAATATAATATTTCCTCTGTATCGATACGAGTTAAAACAAAGCACATGGCTTTGTTTATCCCACAAGCCAAGCAGTAGCCTGGTGGGATATTTTGTAACTACGAAGCCCCGCCTATTCTCAAGTGGTCCATTAAATTATATCTTTCGTTGATAATATATTGCTGTCGTCTTCTTTAATAGGCTATAATCAACTCTACATCCGATATGAACTTTTAGGAAGGCTTAGAATCGTTTCATCCAAATCAAATCTTTTAGAGTCCACCCTCTACATCTACATGGGTTAAAATATGGCTTTGTTTATCCCACAAGCCAAAAAGTAGCCTGGTGGGATATTTTGGAACTTCGAAGCCCCGCCTATCCTCAAGTGGTCCATTGTCATTTGACATTAGATTCAATTTTCCCTTTTACAGAAAGAAAAAATGAACTTATATTCATCTCTTTAAATATCTCCTCAGAATCTACAAATATCAAACTTTAATGTTAGACAAGATAAACTCATCGCCAGGTCACTTTTAATTAAGGACAAAAAGCTGAAAAAAAATCTTTGTACTTCGGATTTCTGCTATACTGTTCAAGTAAATTTCGATCCAGCTGATTTTTATTTTATAATAAATGTAATTCACGATTTAAATATTCGTCTAAGTTAATACCATCAGTTTAACGATATTTTTAGTAAATATTTGAGCTACCTCTAACATCGTTACTCATAAATACAGTTAAATTTTTATTTCTGACTGAAGTTAAAATTTCAAGCTTTTTAAACTTTTTATTGAAAAATAAAAAGTTTATTATATGGTTATATTTTTTAAATTGGTTGAAATGTAAACATAATGGCACATAACATCATATTAGTGATGTTGAACCGCTTTCTTTTTCGGGATGTGAAATCGATGTAACCATATTCAATTATCAAATCAATAAAATTTTTAAGAATGACTGTTCAGTGAAAAGTTTACGTAAACAATGACGTTATGTATACGCCTTTGTTTGTACACTTATTATATTTCAGTTAGAATGAAATTCATTGATGTAGTTTGTTTTGTTTTTTTTTTACTTTTGGATTTGGGTCATACCTATCTTTAAAATTTCTTGAACATATATTATCTTAGGTAGGTGCACTAATTAACAAACGAATTCGCTCAATAAAGATTTACCTAGTTACTGTAGTAGTTATCGGATCTAGTAAAATCATATAAAGATTATATTAATCAACTCTTTCAATATTTATTTGAAATTTATCACTACATTTTTTTAATTTTATTTCTTGCAAATTTAAACATTACAGTCCTACTAGGTAAACTCACGTACCTGTGGTGTAGGTGCTGAGAGTAGTTATGTATGATAGATAATAAAGAATATATTAATTAAAAATATTACAAAAAAAATAAGAACATTACATAATTAGAGTGAAGTAAAAATATTATATGAAAAATAAGAACAGTACGTAATTAGAGTGAATTAAAATATTACATAAAAATAACAAGAGCAACATGAACAAGATATAAATTAAAACAAGAAATAAAGATATAGTTTCTTTAGCTTTTTCATTAATATGCTCCAAATTATTTTTTCGTTGATTATTTTTTCTATTAGAAGATTTTTAATTTTCCGATATTTTTTACATTACACATCTCAGGATCTAACTGGCTGAACAGTTTCGTTAAAATCCTGTTGTTTCTAAGGCCGTAATTATTTTTTGGATTTTCATACTTTAATATATTCTGTAGCTTGCTATGAGTATTTGTTATGTTAGCAACTGTCTTTATTTTATTATTTACAATATAAAAGTTTTTAATAATAGTGTATAGGTAATTTTTTGTTTTGGTAATAAAATGTTGTGTTTGATTCTTAATTGACGTTTCTGATGTTCGTTTAGAGTATTATATTTTGAAAAGATTAAATTAAATATTTTCTTTAAAAGCCTTTTAATTTTTTTCATTTCTGTTTTGGTAATATGTATCAAACAAGATAGTCCGTAGTTTAAGAGAGAGTCAACGAAAGCCTTGTAAATAATAATTTTTTGTTTGAGTTGAAATAGGTTTTTAACGTGGTGAAACATGTAAGTAAAAGTGTTTAGTTTTTTTGTAATTTGTATATAATGATTAGTCCATGTGAAGTTATTGTTTATGTGAATACCTTAATATTTATATATATTTATTACATCTATCTTACTGCAAGAGCAGTTTATTTAAAGATAGTTTTGTCTGTAACAAGAGTGTTGATGTAATTTGATTTGTGGAAGGCCAGTCAGGCTTTTGTTTTTTGTTTTAATCAACATTAGTTTTGTTTTATCATTGTTTATGTGCATTTTGTTATCATGTGACCATTTCTTTATTTTATTAAAGTCTTCTTGTAGTCTATTTTGAGCTGTTGATAAATCTATGTGTGTGTTCAGTATAACAAAGTCATCTGCATAGGCATAGGCCGTTGATGTTTGTAGTTCTGAAAAGAGGGAATTTAAATATAGAATAAATAGAAGAGGTCCAAGATTGGAACCTTGTGGAATGCCAGACTTAATGTTGTAGATCTTACTTTGTTTTGTGTTTAATTTTATTCTGAATTTTCTGTTTTTTTTAAATAATTTTCGATCAATTTATTGATTTTGCCCCTTATTCCTAAATTATGCAATTTCTTTACTAAGATATTGTGATTTACGCAATCGAAAGCTTTACTGAAGTCAATGAAAATTACTAAATTATAAAGGCTTTTATTAAGATTATGATTTATAGTTTCATTAAAGTTATTTAGAAGGTTGATAGTGCTCGAATTTCTTTGATAGGCATATTGTTCTTTTTTTAGTATGTTGTAATTTATTACATAGTTGGTATTTTTGATAGATAGGATTCTATTATTTTTGAAACGTTTGATAGAATTGAGAGAGGTCTATAATTTTCTGCAATATCTGCTTTACCCTTCTTGTAAATGGGAATGATTTTGTCAATTAAACTAATTACTTCGCTTATACTGGTGGTACATTGAATTGCACATCTAAATTACATCAAACGTTTTACAGTTTGTTTTACAGTTTGGAAAATCATCTGATATCAAAATAAAAAAATGCATAATTACTTATATATACAAAATAAATTATCTTCTTTACATTTAATCTATATTATTCTTTTTAATCCACTAGCAATTATATTTTTCACTCTGGCAGTGAAAATTTCTTCATTATTACTAATAAAATTCACATGTAATTTAAATGTAAAACAGTCCATTAGAATCAGTATATTTAATTCTTTAAAAAAAAAGTTATTTGTACTTTAGATGAAACAATAAATTATATTTCCACAATGACAAATTCTTAATTTTGTTAAATTTATAATTCGTTATCAATTCATTTCAATTGGAATACATTATATAGAATCAAATTCGTTAATATACTAAAATTAAAAATTTTGTAGTTTGCTCTAAATGATAAAAATTCCATCAATACATGTAAATCAGTATTAATATATAACGACAATTCCTAAACTTATTTACTTTGTTTCATGTAGATTGCAGTTAGAGTGCAAAAATATATTTTATGTGAAACAATTTTATATTTATATTGTATAAATATATACTTACAACAAAAAGAAATAACATCTTTATAGAATTTTTAGCATAATGGATTTTTATCAGAGGTAGTTCAGACTTGTTTTTGCTTTTCAATTAATATTAAACCTTTGAAGTAACCTAAGTAACCTTCATCTACTGTGATCGAGTGATGAAGCAGAATAAAGGAGCAAAATCTCTCAAAATCTTTGAAAATATATGGACCAAGAGGCTCATATTTTCAGCAATATAGAAAAATTAAAATATTTTGTCTTATGACGCAATCATCCCTTCTTTAAAACACTACTATTCTTGGATATTTATAATTAAATATTTATGGCCTTCAACTTGAAAGTAAAATCCACTATTGGATTCTTCCAGTGGATTTAAGTAATCTGGATTTAAATAGGTCAGTTGAATCAAGTTCCGAAGAGTTTTCAGACATTACTTAAAAGTCTGAAGAGATGTTGGACTTTACAAATGTTCTTCAAGACGCACGATGGACGACCTGTCCTTTATCTTCAAACATGCTTTATGATGGTCGAATAAAGGCTAATAAGACTGTCATTATTTCAGATTCTTTGTGTGTGCTATACTTACTTTTCATGTTTAGCACTAGTGAATTGGAAAAAAAATATTACTTGTATGAGGTGCGAATACATAATACATTCTGTAGAGATTTCTAAATAGAATCTTTAGTGAAATCAATTGGAAGCTGGAAATCAATCTGTACTTGAATATCGTTCTTTGGTAAAACAGACCTATTGGCCAATAAAACTAGACACCAATTTTTACTAACTAGGCCTAGTTATATAAACTGGCATCATTTATGCAATTTGTAATCCTAATATTATTATGGTTTCCTTAATAGTTCCCGCAGATCCTACCTGTTTTCATTCAAGTGTCTTAAAGAGAAAAGATAACAGATTTAGAAATAGGAAGCAAATAATACATTATTCATACTCAATCTTCATTTCTACGAATCTTAAGATTCTAAGTTTTAGAAGAAAGATTGTCAAAATAATCCGGTTATAAATCGTTTGCTTATTATTTATAACCGGATTGTTTTGACAATGAAAATAAAGCCATGAGAAAATCCAGCATCTTACTGGAGATGATGCTTATTTCTTGGAAAATATTATGAAACAAAAGCAATTATTACTAATAATGATCTTCTCATAATTCTATTTTTAACATTCCAATTAAATTAAAAACCAAGAAAAATTAAATGAGGTTTATAAAATTTAGATTCTTCTTTTTTGTGTTTTCAGACAAACTATAAAGATTCCTTCAATAATCTCGAAGACTGTAAAAATACAGAAACCTAAGTACAAGCCAAGACTCCCACTAATTTTTGCAAATAATGAAGATGGTGAATCATTAAAATACTCTTCTGTTATCCTAATGTAATTATTGCCTAAATTTTGCGCAATTATGATTCGTTGTGAAGGTCCTGGAAATTTGATAGTGTTGGTGCTAGTGCTGAAAAAGTATTCTTCACATTTTGGGAGACAATTACACCAAGCACCATCTGTTTTATTCGTCATTAACGAAAATTCCAAAGTTTTGTTAACGTCTTCTGAACTTCGACAGAGTGGCAAGGAACGGTTCTTCATAAAAGGTAATCTAGAAAATAAATTGAAAACTTTTAAGCAAGAGTGAATCTTGTGAAAGATTGACTGTAGATAATAGAGTCGACGAAACATTTGCAAAAACATTCATAGAAATAATGGTAGTGATTAAGAATAGATAGTGGTTAACACTTATATAGATGGAATCATTCAAGTTTATGTTAAGAATTCCATATGGATTTACGAAAGCTTCTATTAATATTTCTCATTAAAATTAAATAAATATATAATGGAAATATATAATTAATGTAAACATGGAAAGACTTACTTATTGTAAGGAAAATCAGAATAGTTCTTAGCTCAGCAGAGGTAAGTGTTTCTCGTCCGCAACTAGCTCTTAATTTTTCCTTAACTGACCGCATCATTCTCTTCCATTTGCCACCCCACCATGGTGGGGAGCTCTATCTACCATCTTGTTGATGATATCTACGATAAATCTTCGTTTTGTTCGTTTATGAGCAACAGTTTATTGTATCTTTGTCTCACTATTGATTTTTTAGCACAGCTGTGTGACAGCTAAAAGGTTCTGCTTGAGTAACTGTTTTGGGTGGTGAAGATGAGTCTACAAGGTCAATTGACTTTTCTTTTGCTCTATTACATTGGAAAGATGTCTTTAAAACTTTTTTCACTTGACCATTGGTAACCCAATTGTTTTCTCATCACTCTGGCAGAGTTTCTCCAACTACACCATGCACGGTTTACGATCTTGCAGATCTTCAATCTGCAGATCTTAGGGATTCTAATGTTTTCTCAGTCCAGTTCTTCCCAGTTTTTGGGTGCTTAGTTCTCCATTTGATGGAACTAAACTGCAGCCTTCCTAACAACTTATCTTGTTATCTTGTTTCATCATTAGGTTCAGCTTAGCTAAAGTTGATTGATTCTGTACTCCATCTTCAGTTTTTTCAACCGCATACACTACAGCTCCGTATTTCCTATCGCAGCATCACAGGAATATAGTTTTATGGTACTTCTTATCGTCTTCACAATACAACCTTGGAGTCATTGAGTCTAATTAATTTAATTATTCATTCCAAACTTCTTCTCGAGTTGATTCCACAGCCTAAGCTTCAACCAAAGGTCCACAAAACAAAAAATCATGTAGATTTATTCAAGCTACGACCTAATATTGATTTTCTGGTTCACTTATAGTTATTGTAGATAAAATTTACGTAACAAAACTACGATCAAAATAAGACCTAAGTGTTGTCATGAGCATTCATCGTGCCATTTTTTAATACATATCTCTATTTGTTACTCATTTTTTTTATTCTCTTCCTTACTTATTATTTTAACTTGGAAAAGTTTTTTTTATCTAGCATAACTATTTTGAGCGTATTTTACCTTCTCTTTCGCCCAGTTACTTCGGCAACCTTTCTTTTTCTTTATTGTACAACCATATTTTCCGGTGGAAACTAGACCCTTTCGATCATTTGCGCTCATTACTTCTTGACCCTTCTTGTGTTTAGCTAATTCCAACTGTCTTCTATCATCCCTAACCAATTATTTTAGGCTGTTATTTACTGTGGAAGTCTCCCTTCCCCTTTCATCTTAAGATTAATTTGAAAAGCACTCAGCGATCGGTTCGGCTGTCACTCTTGTAAACACGAAACATGTAGTGTCTACCTTACATGACAATAGGAATATCATCTAGTTTAGAGACTCCTAATTTTAATGCAGTTAGTATTAGACAGTTTGACGGACAGGCAATGAGCGGACGGGCTCATTTCAGCCAAGCTAATGTGTTCAGCGAACACTGGAATTTTTGAAACTTCGTTCTGTATTGTTTGTGCTTCAAGAAATCATCTAATCAGGCCAGATAAGTAAAACTACGGTTCAAACTGCAGTTAAGCAGTGACTGTGGAACTAGGACAATGCTGTAAGCAAATTTATCTTCGCTTTTCTGCAGACGAGACCAGCGAGACTGCTGCTAGTGGAAAACTAAGACTGAATTCTCGAGTGCTTTCCGTCAACTGTATTTCTCCCAGACATTAATATTTGTATTAAATCATGTTTTATTGTTACTAAGAACCAAACCGATCATCTTATCGCGCATTACTCTTGCGCTAGTTGCAAAATTTTTTTATTTAACTTATTGATGAGTAATTTCAAGTCTTATTGTGTGTGACTTCCTCAGAGTATCTTATTTTATTTTCTGTTTAACTTGCTCATTATTAACCTTGTATGTTAATCCATTTTATTAAAAGTTGTGGTTTGTTATTTTGTATTCAAAGTTTTGCATGTTATCTTCTTTATTCATTTATTTAATCATACTTTATATTGAGCCATTATCTTCTTTGCATCTTTCTTGAATTCTTTTTGGATCAGGATAAATGTTACTAATTTTCAAGTGACAGCGTACTGTTTCCAGTAGTTTACAATTTGTTAGTAATATTAAAACTCATTTTTTTTACCTAGATATATGCTCTTTATTCAATAGAACTCATCGAATGTGCTTTATGGCATCATTTCAATGCTAACAACTTTACTTTTACGTGTAAACAAGATACTAAAACACAGATTTTAAGTTTTATTCATTAACTCATGAAGCTGCAGCTATTCCAATTTAATATTCTTTTTTTATTCACAAAGCAAACGTCTTTTCATGAATTTGGCAAGCTCTGTTACTTTATCTGATCTTGTAATAATTTACATTTAGAAAAAGGCTCGACTCAAAAGGCATTCTTTTTCATTTCTTTGGATTCATCATCATCTATAATAATGAATTATCTAGTTATATAATAGGTTCCAGCTCTTTGTCCAGTTGATCTTACGTTAGTACAGCATTGATTCTGCTTTCCTATTAGTTATTTATGTCGTGACGCGACTGCAGATTTAAATCGAGGAACTGTTGTATTTTATTCTATTGCGCTTGAAGAAGCTGATGATATATCACTGCAAGGGGTTCGGATGTGTGTTTATTATAAATTTACAATATTATTATTTTTAGTAAGTTATGGGTAGAAACTATTTTAGGATATACATCCATTAACAGATTTATCTTATTTCAGATGGAGATTTGTCACCTACCTGCAAGGAATATCTGCTTTCTCAAACAGTGAATCAAAGCATTGGCTTCTGCATTTCGATACTTCAGCTGATTCTCCACATGGACGACTTGGAAGATTGAGTAGTGTTTTCTATTGTACATAGAAAATAAATTTTTTTATAAAAAAGTGGTAAAATCATTACTAAGCAGTTTTGCATGAGTAGTATCCCGTGTTATAGTGAAATACAAAAACACAGTTCCTATAAAAGATTTTAAATTAATAAATTAAAACATAAGATTAAAAAATTGAACTATAGTACTTCGAAGAATTGCCTTACATCTTCAGTTTTGAATTAAGCAAATAAAGGAAAAAGCTTGTTTACTTTGAAATAACGATTGCAAATGTAAATGAATAAGAAACAATAAGAATTGAATATCTCTATGAGCATCGGCAATTAGATCACGGGATGCAGTATTCAAGAAAGATAGAATTATTCATCGATTTGGTGCTAGATCACCAACACTGCTACGCGTTTTTCTAGACCTGCAGATTAATGAAGTTTCTTAGGAAAGAGAAGCGGACTGGGAGTTTATTGTTATCTTTATTCTTATCCAGTGAAGTTCCTGTTTTATCATAATTCTACAATTAGTTATAAAACAATTTTGAAACTTATTGTTAACTTGCAAATAGACTTTACTTTGGAACATTAATTATCTCATTTGAAATATATTCTAATAAATATCATAAAATAGAAAGTATATAAGTATTAAGTATTATACTTAATAATATTTATCATTACAATTTATTATTAAAATTACAATTTGTTACAATTTTGCAGTTCTGACAAAAGAGATATATGAACTAGAGTTTGGATTCGTTATGTCTACAATTAGTATGATGCAGATGATAACGATTATTTATCTATAATTTTACTTAGGTTGAATAAAAACGTTGCACACACGTTGTATAAAAATATATATTAAATTATAGACAAAATAACGTCTTGTATACTTTTTTTTACTTCATCACAATATTTCGAATGGTCTACTCGGCTATTCTTCTTTAGGTTACGTATAAGATGTATAAAAGTAAATATATTATTGCTCTTTCTTACAATATTTTAAAATCATACAAACAATGAATTTCACTATTTATTATTAATAATATAAAAGTATGATACAAATGCACACTGAAATTTCTCCAATTATTAAAAGCGTGATAATGAGTTATTTTCTTCTCTTTTAAATATTTCTTAAAAATTCCCAGGGAGCTATGTGATACTTTAAGGGATTTGTTCTTATTAATACATTCTTTTGAGTTAATGTAACATGATTCTATGAGGATTCTGTCCTCATCATTACATTTATATACCACCTTGGCTATTGGATGTGGGTTATGTCCTGATTTCACGGCATGGTAAGCCCAGTCTGATAAGTTCGGTTGTCTGTTCTTGTAAGGACAACGTGTTCTGATAGTCTTTCCTTTACGGTTCTAGCTGAATTTCCATAATAGATTTTGTTATAATTTCTGCATTGGAGTTTACATGTAATACCCATATTAAGAAGGTCTTTGTTATTTGATCTTTTATTTAATTTCATTAATTTATTGTCCATGAAATATTCGATTTTTATTTTATTTTCGGAACATACTTTCCTAATCTCTATTTATTTTAGTACCAATCGTGAAACGCAGATAGTTTGTATAATTATTTGAATAATTTTTTTTCAAATCTTCTTTTTTTCACGTTTTTCAAAAAAAAATTTATGATTCTATTACTATTCTATTATTATAGATATCTTAAAGTTAAAGTTAAAGTAACACACGACAGGCTTGGACAGGCCTTTGGGGTCGCGGGAGGTAAGGCTCCCAGCGTTTCCTAACCAACGGGACTAGATTGAGGTGGGCGGTCAGCCCGACCCCCGCCCGCCTTTAAACCGCCCGCCTTTGAAAGAAACCAGGAACACATTCGGCAGAGGGCTGGGTAGGCCCTAGGACCCGTTTGGAAGAGAATGGAGCGTGGAAAAATTCCCGCCCTCCGCCGAGGCCGGGAATCGAAACCGTGACCTCCAATCCGCAGCCAAGCCCCTTACCCACTCGGCTACCGAACACACTATTATAGATATGTAGACAACAAAATTTACAAACAAACATCAGGTTTCCCAACGGGTATGCCATTTCGGGATCAATCGTAATATTTACATCAATGACTTAGAAAATAAATTATTAGACAACTAGAAAGGAACAAAATTTAATTATTATAGATATGTAGATGACATTATCCTATTCTGGAAAGGTACTGAAAGATAGTTCAAAATTTTTTTCAATTATGCTAATTCAATTGATGACACAATAAAATTCAATTTCGGAAAAGAGGAAAATAATAAAATAAATTAACTAGATTCAACCATTATGACTGAAAATAACAACATATATGAATTTTACGAAAAAGAACTGAAAAGTAAACACACCATGAATTTTAACTCTAATGTTGACGCAAGAACAAAAAAGTAATCATCTGGAACAATTTGAAAGAATAACAAACTATACAGAAGATCAAAGAAAATGGAAAGAAACAATAGATAATACGAAAGATAAATATTATATGAACGAGTACCCCAAAGCATTCGTTGATAGAATCACAAAAATGTTTTAGAAAAACATGAAAAAAAGAAGGTTTAAAAAAAAATGACTGGTTTGAAAAAAAAGTTATTTTGTCTATAATGAATTTATAATATCGATAAGATAAGTAAATTACAGTAAAATTTACAGTAAAATGCTACTTGTTCATTTATGTTCAGGAATATCTTAAAGCTTTGAACCATTGAGGGACTACAAAGAACTAGCAAAATAACCATG
This sequence comes from Thereuonema tuberculata, assembly GCA_023159025.1. Classification (NCBI taxonomy): domain Eukaryota; kingdom Metazoa; phylum Arthropoda; class Chilopoda; order Scutigeromorpha; family Scutigeridae; genus Thereuonema; species Thereuonema tuberculata. The sequence continues at coordinate 705,720 of JAFIDM010049286.1, forward strand.
ATTCACGGGTGTTAAAAAAAAAAAAAAAGACTTGCCCTGATTTGAAGAAAGAACAAAATTGTAATAATGAGATCACTTCGCACCTTTCGCAATTGGTAAAATAGTTGTAAATGAATGTTACATTGGTATTTTGCAACCCTTCTTTGGCGCTTTCTATCTGAAGAAAAAAAATTGTAGAACCCCGAGAAACCTTTCAGCCCAATTCTAAAAGGAACCTTAAAAGTTAAAGTTTTTATGTTTAGCTTTTCGGTTGTGCGTTGATCAGTCAATGATGACAACTACTTTATATTAGACCCTCCGCTCTCTGTTCACCCTTTGGTTATTTGTTTTTCGAAAAACATTTGAACATGTATTTCTTCGTTTCATGAAAAGAGAATGTTTTCCGAATTTCTAGATTCAGCAGTTTAGATGAAGACATCCATAATCTTCAAGAAAGTTCCCATCCCACAATCCCCCTCTCTGTTCACGTTTTGGGCATTTTTGATTTTTGAAAAACCGTATTTTTGAAAAAACGTGTTTTGAAAAACACGTAAAATTTCTGTATTTTTAAAAAATACTATTTCTGTCCGAGCTTAACGTTTCTATCTGAAACATTTGATTTTGTTCTTATTCCCGTTTCCTCTTTCCGTTCACCCTTCGGGCAATTGTTTCTTGTTTTTCAAAACATTCGAATATGTGTGGGATGTACATTATTTTTTTTTTATACCCTTTCCCAAATCCTTGAAGCAGAGCTGATACAGGAATGGCAACAGATTAATAAATGCAAACACATATCCAAATGTAATCTAATTTAATTCAAGAAGATAAAATTGTCCTTCAGGATTACATAAATTTTTCCTTACTGAAATTGGCCTTCTTTATTTATGCTGAAAGAAATTATGATTAATATAATATATGATAATGATTAATATATATATGATTAATATATGTATATTCAAGCACTTTGTTATTAATCATAAATATTCATGTCTTCTGGATACATGCAGTCATTCAGACTTAACCCGGATTCATGATAGAGACTCCTATATTCTATTATCTTCGCCATTTTTTTTTATGTTCATCTTCTCTTACTTACAACTTGGAAGCCTTGATACGTAATGTTCACGCATCAATCATACTAGCATACGATACCATTGTTACTGTCCACTAAGCAGTTCTTGTTATGTAAATGATCATACGTTAATTGTTCCTATTGTGAGATGATTGCATTGTTTTCTTCAAATGCATTAACGTTGATCTTCTGATTTGTGAGTCGAAAATTGTTGACAGTTCAGAAAATGGATATCTTTCATTTAAATCTGAACCACAATACTCCTTTTCAATTTTCGGATTGTAAATCAGAGTTAAATTTTCTTTCTTTCTTTTCATTGAATGCAAATATTACTGTATACATATATCAGAAGTTATCTCAATTGAGACGCATAACCTTCAAGTGTGTCATTAAATCTTGAAGTCTTGTTTTACTCATTGTGTTCGTCAGCAAATCGGCGGGATTATCCTGACTGCTTACATACTTGAGTAGAATTTCACCTTTTTCTACATAGTCCTTGATGATGTAGAACTTTAAATCAATATGTTTGCTTCTTGTGGTTTTGAACTTATTTTCGATCATTCGGATCGTGGGATGATTGTCACAGTAAAGAACACTTATTTGGCTTGAAAGATCTTGAAACTGTAATTCGGATAATGTTCTTTTGCAACTCACTACGTTACGAGCGCATTCACTATAGGATACCAGCTCGCTATCTTGTATAGACTTTGCAACCAAGTTTTGTTTCTTGCTCTTCTACGATATTAAGTTGTTATCTATAAATATTGTTTCCAGATGTAGATTTTCCGTTTGATCGATCGTTGAAGCTTGCATCTGAGTAAGCAAAGAGTAAATTCTCTCCTCTTGTGAATGCCATCTTCATATCTTCGGTACCATGAAACTAGCATAAGATGCGTTTGACATTTTTCATGTCGGATTCAGTTGGAGAATTTATTTCTTCTGAACATTTATTGACTGAGTAAGTAATATCAGGTCTACTGCTACAACTTATATAATTGAGACTTCCTACAATACTTCTGTATATCATGTGATCTTGTTTACCTAATGCTTCGCTTTTATTTTTTACATGACGATCTGTACGAGATATCTCAGCTAAAGGTGTACTCATTTGTTTTGAATCTTCCATCTTGTGTTTCACTAACAAGTCATGAATAAATCGTTTCTAAGAAATAGATAACTTTCCTTGATCTTTGTCATATCTAATATCCATACCAAGATATTCTTTTATTCGGCCTAAGTCTTTTATACCGAAAGTGTATCTAACATACACTTGATATTGCAGATTGTCTTTTCACTTTGACCTACAATCAAAATATCGTCAACATAGAACAGTAGTATGTACGTACTCTTCATCATCAGCTTCATATGTAATAATACACGGTTCTGACTTGATGTCTTTAAATCCATACTTCATTAATTTATCCCGAAGGGTTTCGTACCAGGTACGACCGGCTTGCTTTAATCTATAGATTGATTTTAATAACTTCAGTCCATTACATGATTTGTCTTTGACTTCCACTCCTTGAGGAATCTAAATGTAGACGTCATGATCTATTAATCCATTAAAGTAGGCACCTTTTATGTCAAATTGATGGATCTCATGATTTCTTTGTACGGCTAAAGCTAAAATCATCCTAATGGTTGTTAGACTTGGGTAGGTGAATAATTCTTATTAAAGTTCACTCCCTTTCGTTGTAAATAACCATTTATCACTAGTCGTCCTTTATATTTGATAACATTTCCTTTTGCATCCCTTTTAGTTCTGAAAATCCATTGCGAGAATAATGGTCTAGCGTAACTTGGGATTTCTGTTTCCACCCTGGTAAGATGGTCTTCGAGGTTTTTCAACTCGTCTTTAACGTCATTTTGAACTGTTACTACCTGTAATTGCTTCAGTGTAGTTTGCTGGAATAACTTCACATGTATTCGTGTTAATCCTAACCTTTGGATTCAGCTTGACTTCTTAACTTTAAGTAATTTCTTTCTACTTGCGATTCTTCATCCGTTGTTTCTGATTCAGAGCATTCAGATACGTTTCTTGATTTATCTGAAGTATCTTCATTGGATGAATCTTCTTAAGGTTTCGTCATGTACTTCATTGTCTTCAGAAGAACTGGTATCAGTGTCTTTGCTTTCCCGAGTAATGGGTCTAAGGTCATACTCGTGGTTTGCTTTGCTTTCACTATCACGTTTTTTCTCATTTTTATATATATATATATTCCTTGTTTCGGTTATCTTCTTATCTTCTGTGTCATAGATTATATATCCCCTTGTCGAATGGGAATAACCTAAAAATATTCCTTTGTGGACCTTTGACTCGAACTTATTTCGGATTCGTACCTTTGGCATCTTTAGGTAAGCAGCACTGCCAAATCTTCTCAAATGTTTGATACTTGGGGGCACTTGATTATTGTACCACCGAGTTAAGAGGATGTCGAAATTGATACTTTGATGTGGTACGCGATTTAGGATGTAATTTGCGCATTTTACAGCGTAAGTCCAATTCGTCACAGGTAGCTTGGCATCAATGAGTATAGTCCTTGCTATATCCACTATGGATCTATTAAATCTTTCGGCTATACCGTTTTGTTGTGGTTGGTATACCGACTAATGTTGGAATTTGATTCCCTTATCCTTTAAAAGATTCATAACGTCTTTGTTGATGTATTCTTTACCCTGGTCAGATAGTATGTGATTTCCGCTAGATCGTTCCGCATAGGCTATAAATGTCTTGATATAATCCACTACGGCATCCTTGCTTTCAATTATGTCAGTGAAGCTCCGCCTGGTGTAATGATCGATGAACGTCAATATGTATGTTTTCTTTCCGTTGTGCTACTGCATTGGTTCGCATAAGTCAGTATAAACGAACTCCAACGATTTAGATGATCTTATTTCATTCAATCTCCTACGGCTGATATTAGGTATTTTATCGCGCTGACAACCTTCACAGAATGTATCTTTCTTGTCCATGGGAATTTTGATATTTTCCACTCCTTTAAGTAAGCTCTTGGACTGGATCTTTTTCATCTTTGTAGGAGATATGTGGCCGAGTCTTGCGTGCCATAAATAATATTTGTCGTGTCTTTGTTCAGTGAAATAACTCCTCAATGGATCGTTTACAGGAATGTACTCTACTTCATACACGTTGTTTACTCTTCTACCAACAATAATAGTTTTATTATTTGGATCCTTAACAACATACGCCCTTCTTAATGTATTGTGTACATCCGTGACTATCAAGTTCTCCAGCGGATATGAAATTGACTGCTAGCTTGGGTAGAAAGTATGTATTAGTTAGCCTAACTATTTGTTGTTTATTTTGTGACGTCTTGATTTTCAATGGTACTACGCCGACTCCATAAGCTTGGATAGGTTCTTAAGAAGCTCCGTATACTTGTGTACCATTTCGGAATTCCTGATAACAGCTAAACGAGTCGTTGTCATTGCATATATTATGACTGCTGGCGCTATCCAGGTACCCCGACGACTTTTTCTTAGGTTCAAGTTCACCTTCGTACATTGTGATAATACCAGAGAAGTTTTATCGTCTTTAGTCACGTCATTCCCTGTCTTCTTATTGTTGTGTTTCGTCTTTTTACGACAGAATCTGGCGATATGGCCTATCTTACCACAGTTGTAACATCGTCTTGAATCCTTATCTCGCTCAGGAGTTTTCTTTGGCTTAGGATCAACTACAGTTTTTTAACTTTTTCTAAAATCCACAGCATCGTCTGACTTTTTGTAACTTTTGTTATCATCAACAGCATCGTCTGACTTTATGTCGCTGTGTCTGCGTTTGTTCTCTTGCAGAACGCAATCAATCACCATTTCTGAATTGTAGTTATTGGCCTACTGCATCATCATGATGTTCTGCGCACAAGCATAATAATTGCTTGGCAGACTAGACAACTCACTTCATGATCGGGCATTGTACCTCCTTTTCCTGTGATTTCTCCCACTAGGAGCTTTATTTTCAATATGGTGTCAGGCAAATTCTCATCATCTTTCATTTAACTCATGATGAATAAGTCCATTTTGAGGTCTGTTACTTTGAGGTGATCAATAATATTAAACTTTGCATCAATCTCATTTAATAATTTGTGAGGGTCACAATTTTTTGCAACAGCATACGATACTTTTCCTCAATAGACTCATGAATTATGCCGACCGCTTTTTGGGCTTTGTTTAAAAGTTTGTATTTAATTAGCTGCTCATCCATCTTCTTTAATTCATTTAGTGGGGTATTCGCCACGTCCCAAAGACCATCTTTTCGCAATTTAGTGCGAATATGCATTTTCCAATTTGCGTAATTGGTACCGCTAAATTTAAGAATGTAACCGGCCATCCTTTCTGTAATTAAATATGACAGTCTAGCGATTAATCTTTGATGTTGCGAATTCCTAAATCTGCACAGTTGAAGGCGAAACTGTGACCATAACCATATGTGTGCACAGTTGAAGGCGAAACTGGACCCATAACCATATGTGTGCGCAGTTGAAGGCGAAATTGGATCCATAACCATATATGTGGGATGTATATTTTTTTTATACCCTTTCCCAAATCCTTGAAGCAGAGCTCATACAGGAATAGCAACAGATTAATAAATGCAAACACATATCCAAATGTAATCTAATTTAATTCAACAAGATAAAATTGTCGAGTGAAATAAGACGTTGTTGAACAGCAGGGCGGTCTTGAGAGCTGCTAACTTCGGCGTCTTATTTCACTCTACAAATGCACACGTTAAAACTCATGAATATAGCAACTAAAATCGCCATCATCGTGTTTCTTGTCATGTTCCACACTGCAATTACTGGCTGGCAACAATATCAAGTAAATCAGTTCTTTCGTAGTCACAAGAAGTTAGCAGCTCTCAAGATCGCCCTGCTGTTCAACAACGCCTGCAAAAAATGGGAGCTAGTACCCCCCAGCTTGGCCTTCAACAAGGTCTACCCTCGACGCATCCGCTCCGTCGGCAGCCACGCCCCGTGGTCTCCATTCTGTATCCGGTGACGTGCAGAAGTGACAACAGCAGAAACACCGCATCATTGATCCCATTGGTCCACTAAATCATAACCCTCATTGCTCCAAGTTCCTGTTATGTTGATTACCGTTCAGCCAGATTGTATTTCAGAACATGTAAATCCAATTTTTAATTAGTTGAGAAAGCTATGTTGTTGTAGCGAAACCGGTCCTGTGTATCTTTTTTAATGTGTTATTAATAATTTTTTATACCAAATTTGTGTGTCGGCGTCTTATTTCACTCTACAAATGCACACGTTAAAACTCATGAAGATAAAATTGTCCTTCAGGATTACATAAATTTTTCCTTACTGAAATTGGCCTTCTTTATTTAAAACGTAAAATTGCATATCGTTAATTCGCTTTTCTTAAACACAGTTTCTGTACATTAATGGCTTTAATATTACCTTGTGTTTACTATATATAACGTAAATGTTCGCTTTATTCTTTCAATCAAAAAGTCACTAAGCATTGATCACTAACGATGAACTTTCTATTACTGGTTATCGGTATCCTAGAATCTCCTAACAGTTATTACTAACGATAACATCCGTGTTTGTGTTTTTCGAGTGTTCTGTGTTGTATCAAAAAGAAGCTTGACTTACTTGTAATCTTCAAAATGATATTTAACAAACTCCGTTTACCAAAACGTTCATCAAGTCCTTACACTTTGGGTAATTTGGGGAACATCGTAATGCACTTACCAATATGGCGGCAGTCGAATCCCTTAAATCGTTTCCTATCTTTGCTGAAAGAAAGCATACACAAATATGATCATGTCTTTTGGATACATGCAGTCATTCAGACTTAACCCGGATTCATGATAGAGACTCCTATATTCTATTATCTTCGCCATTTTTTTGATGTTCATCTTCTCTTACTTACAACTTGGAAGCCTTGATACGTAATGTTCACGCATCAATCATACTAGCATACGATAACATTGTTACTCTCCACTAAGCAGTTCTTGTTATGTAAATGATCATACGTTAATTGTTCCTATTGTGAGATTGCATTGTTTTCTTCAAATGCATTAACGTTGATCTTCTCATTTGCCAATCGAAAATTGTTGACAGTTCAGAAAATGAATATCTTTCATTTAAATCTGAACCACAGAATATATTTATTTTTTAAGAAAAGTGCTTTTTCCGAGTTTCATGTTTTTAGCATAAGCAGTTTCCGAAAGAGTCGGAGCCTTAAAGAAAGTTTGGTCCCGCCGTTTACACTTCCTTAGGACATGTATAGCGAAAATTTAACAAGTACATATTTTTTCGATTTTGACAATGATACACGTCTAATTTCGAGTTTCAACTCAAACGGTTTCCGAGATAGGCATATTCTTCAAGAAAGTTGCCCTCCCCCCACATTTACACCCTTTAGGGGTGGGCATTTCCAAAAATCATTTCTTACTGAGCTCCTACGTCATAAGAGGAACCCATCCCTAAAGTTTCGAGTTCCTAGGTTCAGTGGTTTCGGCTGTTCGTTGACGAATGAGTGAGTCTGTCATCAGTCAGTCAGTGATTTTTGCCTTTTATACAGGGTGATTCTAATTAAAGATTCAACATCCTGCAAAAAAACAACCACTGCTCAGAATGACTTGAAATTTGAACTGAATATATTCGAAGAAAGGGAAAATGGTATGGCTTAAAAAAATAGCTCCAAATGTTAGCAATCATTTGATGGAAAAAAATCGGTTTTTAATTGCCTGAGGCCAAAAACTGCATAAAAAGCAACAATGAAATCGGGTTTTAATTATCGCGAGACTTGCGCAAGACAAGTTCAATATGCTGTCCACGGTTGTCTGCCACAAGTTGAAACCGAGAAACAGCATGTTCCACAACGGATCGGAGTGTCTCAGGGGTCACGTTGTGAAAGTGTCGTGCAATGCGTGCCTTCAATTCAGCTAAGTTTGGAATCGAATCACTAAACACAACATTTTTCAATAAACCCCACAGCCAGAAATCACAAGGATTAAAATCAATTCATCTTGATGGCCAGGCTGTTGGAAAATGACGGCTTACAATTCTATTATTTCCGAAATGCCTCTTGAGCATCTGCTTCACTGCCTTTGCAATGTGCAGAGGAGCGCTATCTTGCAGAAAAATGATACTACCACACCTGCAAGCTGTTGAAGTGTTGGAATGACGTGGTTGCTCAAAAGACTCTCATAGCGTTTACCGTTGATGGTACAGATAACAGGACCCTCACGACCCATCTCCTCGAAAAAAATGGCCCTACGATAAACGCTGGCGTCAACTCGCACCACACAGTTACCTTTGCAGAATGAAAAGGTGCTGGTTCATGTGGGAATGGATTTTCCGTTGTCCGTATTCTGCAATTCTGAGTTTTGACATGTCCTTGGAGATGGAAATGGGCTTCGTCTGTCCACAAAAATGTTCCATGGCCATTCATTGTCCACTTCCATGTGAGCAAGAAATTCTAGAGCAAACCTTTTTCCTACTGGCAGGACAGCAGGAAGCAACTCCAGAACAGGCATGATTTTGTATGGATAGCAATGCAGGATGTTTCATACAATTTTATGCACCCTGCTCACAGGCCTGTGCAAAGTTCGGGCAATTCCCCGTGCACTGCACGTTTGCACACCACCTCTCGTCTCTTCCTGGACTGCTGTGGCCACATCTTCTACTGAAGTCGAAGCAATTAGTTTCCTCCATCTGCCAGATTTCACTTAAGAAGAACTAAATGATCTCTTCGAATTTCTTCATTATTTTCTCCAGACCCTTGGCAGACATCGGACCACAGTTTTTTTTCATACCCTTTACTGTCCGGAACTTCTTCACAGCTACTGGCGCACAGTCACCTTCATGTAAAAGAGCTTCACAAGCAGAGCGCGATCCTTCATTGAGAGAGTCATGGCGAACTTCTCAGAACCAATATGAGGAAAACGCCATGTATCCCGTTTTTTTGTTACAAATGCAATTTGTCGTGCGCATGACACGTCTTGTATTTTGCATATTGTCACGCTTAAAGCGCCATCTATTGCTAACATTTGGAACATTTTTTTTCTTATGCCATACCATTTCCCCTTTCTTCCAGTATATTCAGTTCAAACTTCAGGTCATTCTGACAAGGGAATGGTTAGGCTTGTCAGTCCGAAACATTTCTTGAAATTTTTATCATTTATTCAGGACCTTAAGTAGTTGACGTATA